>QRFJ01001002.1:0-83580 GCA_006176705.1 Cocos nucifera
AAGGAATAATCAAGTTGCCTATTACACGAGTATCCTATCTCAGCAAGTGACAATTTAGGTAGACCTCCTCGTAGTGAAGCTTCTCTCAACTTACAACGCAATCTTCGAATGACCTAGCCTTTGGACATTGAGAGCTATGGTGTCTAACTACCATCTGATGGTTAAATTTCTAACCATAAATGGGGTAGGACAAATTTGAGGAAACCAAATTGTTAGATATATGTGCCCTAGAAGCCAGAATTGCCAGACACTTGTAATACACTTCTAGAGGCAAAATTGTAATTTTGACTATAATCAATAAAATGGGTTATTTTCTATCACACCTGTGTATTTAGTGTCTGTGATACATCCTTTGAGTTAATGGTAATGATAATTCATATTTTCAAGAGTTGAAAATTTAAGACATGAATAATCATTATTAACTCATAAACAGCTCCCGACCATAGGATCATCACGAGGATGGTGATTGATCCGGAAGGTTGGTGTACGATCGCTTCTTTTTAGTAGATGAGTCTTAAGTCTACGGTGTGGAGACACCGGAGCGAAAGTACAGGTACTCGTTAGAGAACGAGGGCACTGAGCATGACCACCTCGAGTAGTCATTAGGAAGTCTACCTTCTCGTCAATGACTGACTCGATGCTGCAGTAGTGTGTCTGGTTCTTTGACCTGAGATGCATCGGCAGTTCACCTTGAGGGTGTTATAGTTTGACTACACCATTACTCGGTCTCCTAGCCATATGGAATCCTGAGGTGTATGTTGGCTATAGCATGTTCATTGTAGAAACTGGATTGCATCAAGATGGGATCTATCTACCTCGGTGGTAGAGGAGCAGCCCTATGATAATCATGAGAATCAAGTCCTGAAGCCCATGGCCATGGCAGAGTGAAATAATAGAAAGATTTTCTATTTAGGTTTTCACATTGGACTCGAATGGAATGATTATATCATATGACAGAGACTAGGGTTTGACGAGTTTACCTTAACCCTAATCTGATCAGGGCTCAAGATAGAAGAACTTAATCACACAGGTAGCTGCACCAAGAGGTTCACATTCAGCTCTGATGGGTTGCCACCATATACTGCTAGGTGTCACTGGTAGATTTTGGGAGCAATTAGAATGATTTAGATGATCGATCATTCTAGCTGTTCGAATCAGAAGAGTTCTGATCCATCGAAAGGAGTTTCGATGATGTCTATGATAGAGATCATGACATATCCCATTACCATACAGAACTGAACCTAACTGGGTCACACAAATAAGGGTTTGAATCTGATGATTATCAATTGAACTAATCTAGTTCAATTGATCTGAATGAGATTCAATTAGGTTCAAGAAAATCGTGCTAGCACTCGATTGAACCTAACGTTCTTCTTTTACTATCACAAATAAGTTGTCCTGACTGAGCCAAAGGAGTTTGTGCTCAATCAGAGGCCTTCATATGGTCTAACTGAAGGTTGTCCAAGTTAGAGAAGGTTGTCTTATTTTATAAAACATGACCTGCCATTTTTGGTCACCTGCCATTTTTGGTCCTTTGACTTTGGTCAAAAGTTGACCTTTGACTGGTCAAATGTTGACCATAGATACTTTGACTTTTGTCCACGTGTCACGCACCTATTGGAGAACTGGTGGGGGCCTGTCCCCTTGCCAGAACCTGGCAAGGAGGAGGGTGCATGCCACCCTAGGCGTGTGCCCAAGTTGGAGGCGCCTTGGAGTCCTTGTTGGACAAGGACTCCACCTCCCTTTTGGATTCCAATCAGAGTTCTACTAAGAATCCAGTTTGATTGGTCTTAGGCGCCCTCTAAGGAGGAATCCAGGGGACTCTATTCCAACCAATCAGATTTAGATCTGATTTCACAAAGGGTTGTGATTGGTTGAGAATAAGAGGAGTTGGATCACGCTTAGTCTATAAAAAAAACCCTGCGCCCAACTCAGATTCTAATGCAATTAGAGAGAGATTTTCCATGCCCCAAGGCTGCTTCTCTCCTCTTCCTCCATGCCTAAACTTCTCCTCCTTCTCCTCTCCACGTCCAAAAGAGTTTTGAATTTTGGTTGGTGCATTCCAGATCAAAAGAAAGGCGATCAAAAATAAGAAGGCTGCGCTGCTGCAAAGGACGACTGCTCATCTTCAGAAGAGTTTTGAAGATCCTCCAGATCAGATCCAGATCTGATTTTTGGAGGTGTGATAGAGAAGAAGAGGATCTCCAGATCTAACCTGAGTGGATACTGGTAGAGGCCAGGCGCTTGCGTGGCTAGATCCAGAACCTTCCGCTGCAATCAGGATCATCTATAGGGTAATAGGATTACCCAAATTAGGTAAATTTAATTTAATTTAATTTATCTTATTTTATTTTATTTATTAAAATAATAAGAATCAGATCTGAAACATATCAAGATCTGATTGGGATCAAGAGAAAAATTATTTGAAATATATCTCTTGATCTGATCAGATCTGGACGAACCTGGATCGGGAAATCAGGATTTCCCTTCACAAATTATGGTGTGGTAGTGCTTTGCTGCCAAACTTCAAGCGAAGGATCAAGTGAAGATCGAGCCTAAACTCCCAATGGGGCTGGATGCTCGAAATGACTTGGTTGGGGAATGTGCCCAACCATTTGATGAGTTCTTGAAAATTTTGTTGAGGAAGGAGAATCCTCATCAGACTATAAAGATTAGCTCCTACCTTGATCAGGTAACAAAAAACTAGCTAATCACTCTTTTGCAGGCAAATACAGATCTTTTTGCCTGGTCAGCCGTAAACATGCCTGGGATTAATCCAGAAGTGATGTCTCACTACTTGAGGGTGGATCCAACCTGCCATCCACTTAAGTAAAAGAAGCGAAGTTTCATCCTAAAGCACTAAAAAGCCATCACTAAGGAACTAGACAAATTGATCAAAGCCGACTTTATCAGAGACGCAATGTACCCAGACTGGTTAGCGAATGTTGTGTTGGTAAAGAAAACAAATGAAAAGTGGTACATGTGCATTGACTTCATTAATCTGACCAAGACTTATCCAAAAGATAGTTATCCACTCCCCCGAACCATCCAACTAGTCGATACCACCTCAGGGCATGAGCTCCTTAGCTTCATGGATGCCTTCTTCAACTATAATCAAATCCAGATGGCTCCTAAAGATGAGGAGAAAATAGCCTTTATTACTGACCATGGGCTCTTTTGCTATAGGATGATGCCCTTTGGATTGAAAAATGTAAGAGCCACATACCAAAGGTTGATGAATAAGATCTTCAAGAACTAGATTGGTAGGAATATGGAGGCATATATTGATGGCATGCTGGTTAATAGCTGTGCAACTCCAGATCATGTTGCAAACCTCCAAGAGATATTTAATACTCTCTACCAGTACAAGATGAAGTTGAATCCTACAAAGTGTGCCTTTGGGGTCACTGCCAGCAAATTTTTTAGCTTTATGGTCTCTCGCAGAGGCATCAAGGCAAATCCTGATAAGAATAAAGTAGTCTTGAAAAAGACATTCTCAAAAATAGTTAAAGAGGTACAGTGCCTAACCAGTAAAATAACCTCTCTTAATCATTTTATCTCTAGATCAGTCAAGAGGTGTCTTCCTTTTTTCCACACCCTCAAATAGCTAAAAAATTTTTAATGGACCTTAGAATGCTAAGAGGTCTTTGAAGAGCTAAAAAAGTATCTCAGCTCTCCACCTCTGCTCACCAAACCACAATTGGGCAAAGAGCTCTTTCTATACCTAGCTGTCTCCCAAGTGGCAATCAGCGCAGTCCTTGTCAGAGAAGAAGGATGGCTGCAAAAGCCTATCAATTATACCGGCAAGATCCTCTATGATGCAGAGAGCAAATATACTAAGCTAAAAAGATTGGTCTTTGCACTGGACATCACAACAAGAAAGCTCCGACCCTAGTTTCTAGCCCACACTGTAGTGCTACTTATGAATCAGCTAATTAAGGCAGTGCTTCATCATCCAGATATTTCAGGTCGGATCATGAAATGGGCCCTGAAATTTTCAAAGTTGGGCATACAATATTGATCGAGGCCTTCTATTAGAGTCCAAATCTTAGCCAACTTTATCCTCAAATACACCATCCCAAATGGAGAAGGTTCGAAAGAAAATGTCGAAGAGAGGTCAGAAGACCCCGCAAGCTCAAAAGGCAACAAAAACCTAGGATCGAATCCTAAAGAATCATGGACCTTGCATGTCAATGGCTCATCAAGCTTGTCAGGATCAGGAGTCAGACTCATTGAATCCAGCCTGAAGGAGATGTAGTTGCATTTGTCTTGCACTTTGAATTTCCAACCATCAATAATGAGGCAGAATATGAAGCTCTGATCATTGGACTAAAGATTTCCAAAGAGGTTAGGGCCCAACACATGAAGGTTTTTAGTAATTTCCAATTGGTGGTCGGACAGACTAAGAAAGAATATGAAGCTTAGGGAGAGAATATAAGAAAAAACCTTCAAAAGATTAAAGATTTAATCTTGCCGTTCTGATATTTTGACATTCAACTAGTTCCCAGGGCACAAAACACCAGAGTTGACGCCTTATCCAACCTGGCATCCTCATTGCCCACTGACCTAAAGAAAGAGACCTACTTTGAGGTCTTAAGAACTTTGAGCTTAGAAGAGCCTAGTGCCATCCAATACATCAACAAAGAGTCCAATTGGATGGATCCTCTCCTGAAGTATTTAAGATCATGTGAGCTATCACCTAATCGGGAAGAAGCTCGAAAAATCAAAAGCAAGGCCGCCAAATACATATTGCTTAATGATGAATTATACAAGCAGTCTTTTTTCCTACCTCTTCTGTAATGCTTGTGTCCGTCTGAAGCTGACTACACCCTATGGAAAGTTCATGAAAGGATCTATGGAAACCACTTAGGGGGTAGATCCTTATCTTATCAGATCCTCAGGCAGGATTTCTATTAGCCCACAATGCAACAAGATGCACTAAACTTTGTCAGAAGATGTGAGTAATGCCAATGGAATGACAGGATCTAGCATTAACTAATGGCACTTCTGGCCCTAATTAAAGCTCTATGGCCATTCACCCAATGGAGATTGGACATCTTAGGCACATTCTCTTGAGCCTCGGGCCAATGCAAGTTTCTTTTGGTGACCATCGATTACTTTATGAAGTAGATTGAAGCTGAGCCCTTAGCCTACATCACTAAAGTGAAGGTTCGGGACTTGGAAGTTGATCATCTACCGATATGACCTTCTTAAGGTGTTGATTTTTGATAATGGTAGATAATTTAGTGGAGCCCAACTCTGTGAGTTTTGTGAAGACCGCAGGATAGAGTAATGCTTCACATCAATAGGCCACCCACAAGTAAATGGAGAGGTGGAAGTCACCAACAAAACTCTCTTGCAAGGCCTAAAAATTAAGCTAGATCAGACTAGAGGGTCATGGACGAAAGAGCTTCATCACGTCCTCTAGACCTATCGAACCACCTAAAGAGACCCCACTAGTGAAACACCATTTAACCTAGTGTTTTGAATAGAGCCAATCATACCCATTGAATTCAGGCTTCCTTCCCTCAGAGTCGAGTATGATGAAGACACCAACCCTATATGGCTTAGAGCCAACCTCGACCTGATTGAGGAAAGTAGAGAGCATGTTGTGATGAGGATGGCAACTTATCGCTAGAGGATAGCCAGGTGTTATAATGCTTTGGTCAAGGCTAAAGAATTTCAAGCTGGCGATCTTGCCCTCTAGCCTAAAGTCTCACAACCTACGAAGTAAGAAAAACTCACACCTAATTGAGAGGGTTCCTATTAGTTGATGAGGTGATACGCCTAAGAACCTACTGCTTGAAGCAACTGAACAATACTCCACTCCCTAGGCCTTGGAATTCAGCCAATCTCCTCATGTATCATCAATAATTCAAATGAATAAATGAATTTTGAAATTTATTTTTCAAATTTGTTGATGAGTATTTGCATGACAAAAGGACTCAAGAGAAGTTCCTCAAGGTCCCTTTGATCAGGATGTTAATACAATAGGTTCCTCAGATCAGAACCACTTCTAATGAAGGTTCCTTTGATCGGAACGTTAATATAGTAGGTTCCTCAGATCGGAACTACTTCTAATGAAGGCCCCTCTAATCAAGATGATGACACAGTGAATTTTTTAGATCGAAATCATTTCAAACAAAGGTCTCTTTGATCAAGACAATGACACAGCAAATTTCTTAGATTGGAATCACTTCTAACTAAGGTCCCTTCAATTGGGATGCTTATTTAATAGGTTCCTAAGATTGAAACTATTTCGTATTAGGTCCCTACGATCGGGACATTAGCTTAATTGGTTCCTTTAATCAAAATAACTCCCCTTCAAGTCCTTTTGTCAGGGCATCAGCTTAGCAAATTTGCGCAAGTTAGAATGTACAACTAAAAAATAGAAAATTATATTTATTCATTAAAAAAAAATTCTTACAAGAGCAATAATATCATTATTGCTTTTATAAGAAATGATGGAAAAAAAAAGAAAAATAGAAGATTTTATATCAAAATCATAGTAGTTTCCATGGGATTGAGATTCTAACACGATGCTATCTTCTCTACTTCAGAAATGGCATAGCACGACCATGAGCCCACTAAGGTAAAGATCGCATTCGCTTGATGCTTGCCTCTTCGCGGCATTGGGCATTTGTCTCCCAAGAAGCCATAGCCAATGTCAGGATTGAAGATAGTCATAAGCCAGAGGCAATGAAGGCAATCCCATCGAGGTTGAAGCAGCATTTGCTTAGAGTCCAACTTCGTGCAGCCTCAAACCAAAGAGCCCACCATCAATGCAGATGCATGATAGATATCTCAAAGAACAATTAGGTTTACATCAAAGCATCCCCTTGATGTCCTAAGAATGTGATCTACAAGAAGGCTATGATAGAGGGAGTCTTCAGCGTAGAGGATTCAATTTGGATCGTCACCCTCGAGGGTGGCTCAACCCTCTCCTCCTCCATTTCAAAAGCGGAGCACCATACAAACTGTTAGATATATGTGCGCTAGAAGTCAGAATTGGCTGACACTTGTAATACACTTGTAAGGGCAAAATTATAATTTTGACTAATATCAATAAAATGGGTTATTTTCTATCACATATGTATATTTAGTGTCTATGATACATCCTTTGAGTTAATGGTAATGATAATTCATATTTTCAAGAGTTGAAAATTTAAAACATGAATAATCATTGTTAACCCATAAAATGCCCTTGACCATAGGATCATCATGAGGATGGTGATTGATCCGGAAGGTTGGTGTACAATCGCTTCTCTTTAGTAGATGAGTCTTGAGTCTATGGTGTGGAGACACAGGAGTGAGAGTACAGGTACTCGTTAGAGAATGAGGGCACTGAGCGTGACCACCTCGAGTAGTCATTAGGGAGTCTACCTTCTCGTCAATGACTGACTCGATGCTGCAGTAGTGTGTCTGGTTCTTTGACCTGAGGTGCATCGGCAGTTCACCTTGAGGGTGTTATAGTTTGACTACACCATTACTCGATCTCCTAGCCATATGGAACCCTGAGGTGTATGTTGGCTATAGCATGTTCATTGTAGGAACTGGATGGCATCAAGATGGAATCTATCTACCTCGGTGGTAGAGGAGCAGCCCTATGATGATCATGAGAATCAAGTCCAGAAGTCCATGGCCATGGCAGAGTGAAATAATAGAAAGAGTTTCTATTTAGATTTTCACATCGGACTTGAATCGAATGATTACATCATATGACAGAAACTAGGGTTTGACGAGTTCACCTTAACCCTAATCTGATCGGGGCTCAAGATAGAAGAACTTAATCACACAGGTAGCTGCACCAAGAGGTTCGCATTCAGCTCTGATGGGTTGCCACCATATACTGCTAGGTGTCACTGGTGGATTTTGGGAGCAATTAGAATGATTTAGATGATCGATCATTCTAGCTGTTCGAATCAGAAGAGTTCTGATCCATCGAAAGGAGTTTCGATGATGTCGATGATAGAGATCATGACATATCCCATTACCATACAGAACTGAACCTAACTGGGTCACACAAACAAGGGTTTGAATCTGGTGATCATCAATTGAACTGATCCAGTTCAATTGATCTGAATGAGATTCAATTAGGTTCAAGAAAATCGTGCTAGCACTCGATTGAACCTAACGTTCTTCTTTTGCTATCATAAATAAGTTGTCCTGACTGAGCCAAAGGAGTTTGTGCTCAATCAGAGGCCTTCATATGGTCTGACTGGAGGTTGTCCAAGTCAAAAAAGGTTGTCTTATTTTGTAAGACATTACCTGCCATTTTTGGTCACCTGCCATTTCTTGTTCTTTGACTTTGGTCAAAAGTCTACCTTTGACTGGTCAAATATTGACCATTGACACTTTGACTTTTGACCACATGTCATGCACCTATTGGAGAGCTGGTGGGGGCCTGTCCCCCTGCCAGAACCTGGCAAGGAAGAGGGCGCACGCCACCCTTGGCGTGTGCCCAAGTTGGAGGCGCCTAGGAGTCCCTGTTGGACAGGGACTCCATCTCCTTTTTGGATTCCAATTAGAGTTCTCCTAAGAACCAACTTTGACTGGTCTTAGGCACCCTCTAAGGAGGAATCCAGGGACTCTATTCCCACCAATCAGATTTAGATCTGATTTCACAAAGGTTTGTGATTGGTTGGGAAGAAGAGGAGTTGGATCACAGATAGTCTATAAATAAGACCCTGCGCCCAACTCAAATTGTGATAGAAAGTAATTGAAAGGAATCATAATTCCCATGCCCAAGGCTGCCTCTCCCCTCTTTCCTCCATGCCAAACCCACCTTCTCCCCTTCCTCTCCATGTCCAAAAGGAGTTTTGGATTCTTGGTTGGTGCGATTCAGATCAAGAGAAAGGCGACTCAAAAGCTAGAAGGCTGCGCTGCTGCAAAGGACGACTGCTGATCTTCAAAAGGAGTTTTGAAGATCCTCCAGATCAGATCCAGATCTGAATTTTTGGAGACATGATAGAGAAGAAGAGGATCTCCAGATCCAGCCTGAGTGGATACCGGTAGAGGCCAGGCACTTGCGTGGCTAGATCCAGAACCTTCCGCTGCATACAGGATCATCAACGGGTAATAGGATTACCCATATCAAGGTAAATTAAATTTGATTTAATTTATCTAATTTTATTTTAATTTTAAAATAATAATAATCAGATCTAAAACATATCAAGATCTGATTAGGATCAAGAAAAATTTTTTTGAAATATATCTCTTGATCTGATCAGATCTGAACGAACCTGGATCCGGGAAAATCAGGATTTCCCTTCAACTGGTATCAGAGCCAAGGTTCTAAAAGTGTTTAGATCTAATTTTAAATTTATTTTAATTAAAAAATAAATGATTTTAGATGTCACATGAGATGTGATCAGATCTGAAATCAGAAAAAATTAAAATTAAATGATTTGGATCTAAGATTAGAAAATATGCATGACTAGTTCTAAAATAGAATAGTTCTATAGAATAGTCTTGCATGTTTTTGATTTAATCTGATTAAATCATATTTTAGATCTATTTATTTACTATTTTTTGATATTATAATGGTTATAATAACATCTAAAAAATAGCAAATAAAAATTATTTAATTTTAAATATCATATGAGATATGATTGATGCATGTCTAGACTAGTTGTAGAATAGTTCTACATAATTATCTAGATTAGAATTTATTTTGATTAGATCAATTTAAATCTAATTTTTTAGATTATTATGAGATAATTTAGATCTGAAAATATGCATGATTCGATACATGAGATGTATGCAAAATATGCCATGATTAGATCTAATTTGTATATGAGATATATGATATAGATCTAAAACTATTTTGTAGTATTGCATGTTCCTGATTAAGGCGTTCCTCTTGGCCGTCCGGTCATAAGAATGAAGAAGGGTTTAAAGGCCCTCTCTTCCCATTCGATGGGGTGTTCTTATGATGTGTAGGGGTGCTGCGTGTTCGTCCTTAATCAGAAATCCCAAAACTTACTTTCTGCAAAACCCTAGATCCTGAAACCCTAGGATTTATTGTGCATATTTTGTTTATGAACCCTACTTAATTAAGAATTAAGATTTATGGAATATTAATTAGGTCTAAAATTGAGAATTTTCAGATCTAAGACATATTCATAATACTGGGTTCGGGCTTGGGTAGCTCAATTAGGTCTAAGCGGTTGATCAAACCGAATCAAGAGTTGGTTAGATGGGATCAACAATGCTTAAATTGACCAGCCTAATAGGATTAAGTCTGGGTCAAGATCGAGTCACGATCAAGCAAGACCTAATTAGGCTCAGAGGTTAGAGTCTGGATTGTAGGCTAACCCAATTGGTTCTGACTCAACAATTTGGTGTCTAAGGTAAGTTTGGCACAGATACGACCGACTGGTTTTTAATTGGAAGCTACTCGACCTGAATGCATTCTTGTACGAGTTAATGGCATATTCCTTCCACCGGTCTCACTTACCTGGCCATATCTGTTGACACAGTTCTGATCTGAGGTGGTCAATAATCCGAGCTAACCCATGCCACTAGGTTAGTCATAATTGTTATGACTAAGACCAAGTCTAGTTTAATGAGACCTGAATCAATTCTCCCTAAGAAAAGATTAAGTCTGAGGTCTTCCACCATTGTAGATGTGCGGGCCCTTCCCGGGGTTGATTGTTCTCGGCTGGATACAGTGGCTCAGTTGCACCGAGGAAGATGCAACCATGTCTATTAGGCATTGGATGCTATGGGCTGGAGGATGAGTTGGGCTCAATATTTCGGATACGGTGAGAGACTCAATTAGGAACCCAGTCTATGCAAATGGTGGGTCTGACTTAACTAAGGAGTGGATCAATATTCCGGATACGGTGAGATTCATGAATTAGAGACCAAGTTTGGGTGCACCATGATTAGAGAATCATTGAACAAGAGTTGTTCACTCATTGGCTAACCCATCACCAATAACTGTTAGGTGAGGTGATGAGTCAGTTGGTGAGACCGCACCACCCACTAGAAATCATTAATCGTGGAGATTTTCGCATCTCTACAGAGGGAGTGTAGGGATCCGAGAAAATAGTGGGAGCTAATTTGTTTAAAAATAAAATCCCTAAACAAATTGGTCAAGTCAAAATTACAGTATCTAACTAGAATCTTTGACTCTCTACAGGAAAAATGTCTGCGTCCAACCCATTGGCACGTATCCTGGACACACATAGACTGACTGGACCCAATTATAAAGATTGGCTCAGGAACTACAAAATTGTTTTGGGTTCAGAGAAGTTAACCCATGTATTTGGACCAGGACCCTCCCACCTTACCAGCCCGTCCATCCACTGAACAGAGAGCGTCTCTGGAAAAATGGATAGACGAAGATAATAAGGCCAGATATTACATGTTGGGCTCGATGTCTGATGAGCTCCAGCGCCAACATGAAGATATCGGGACTGCTCGCCAAATGTTGGCTCACCTGCAGGAGATGTTTGGTGAACAGAGTCGCGCAGCCAAATATCAAGTCACGAAATGACTTTTTAAGGCTAAGATGCGTGATGGGCAGTCAGTCCAAGATCACTGTCTGACAATGATCAAGGACATGGAAGAGCTTGAGAAGCTCGGTGTGAAGTTAGGACTTGGATCTGCAGAACGATATTATTCTGCAATCCTTGACTGATGCATATGGGCAATTCATCATGAATTACCACATGCATAAACTTCAAAATTCCTTGGCCGAATTAATGAATATGCTGGTTACCGCTGAGCTTTCTATGAAAGGTTCTAAAGGCTCAGTTCTTGCTATGGAACGGACTTCTTCCAAAAGAAAGTCTTATGGAAAGAAAAAGAAGTCTGTGAAAAAGCAAAAGGTGGAAGGATCAAAGAAGAAGAAGGCAGAACCGAAGAAAAAGGCCGATGTCAAAGGAAAGTGTTTCCATTGCAACAGCGACGGCCATTGGAAGCGGAACTGCCCTACTTACCTGGCCACCCTGAAGAACAAGAAGGAAGGTCCTTCTGGAGGTATGCTCGTTATTGAGTCTAACCTTACGGTTTCTTCTGCATCCAGTTGGGTGCTTGACTCTGGTTCTAGTGCTCATCTGTGCACTTCCATGCAGGGTCTTGAGGATAGCAGGAGGCTGAGGGATGGAGACATGATCCTACATGTCGGTAATGGAGCAAGAGTTGCTGCAGTAGCCGTGGGAACATACCCTCTTCGATTACCATCTGGTTTAGACTTAGTTTTGAAAGACTGTTATTATGTGCCTGCAGCTAGCAGGAATTTGATTTCTGTTTCATGCTTAGCACAAGAAGGCTATGTGATTACCTTCTTTAAGGACCATTGTAACATTCTTTATGAAAGAAATAAAATTGCAAATGGTTTCCTTATTAATGGTCTTTATCAGCTACATATTGATGTACCTGTTCTAACTATCGAGCAAAACGTGAATGCCAAACGACCTAGGGATAGTCCAAACGACAGATATCTATGGCACCTGAGATTAGGTCATATAGCAGAAGATAGGATCAACAAATTGGAGAAAAATGGGCTATTGAGTCCATTGACTTTTGAGTCATATCCAACTTGTGAATCTTGTCTTCAAGGCAAAATGACTAAACTCCCTTTTGTTGGACATGGGGAGAGGGCCACAGATCTCCTTGCCCTAGTACATACTGATGTGTGCGGCCCATTTGATGTGCCGGCTAGAGGCAATTTTGTCTACTTCATTACCTTTACCGATGATCTGTCTAGGTATGGGTATGTGTATCTTATGAGACACAAGTCTGAAGCTTTTGAAAAGTTCAAAGAATTCAGACATGAAGTAGAAAAACAAACTGAAAAATCCATTAAGGTTCTTCGATCAGATCGAGGAGGTGAATACCTTAGCCGGGAATTCCTAGACTATCTTAAGGAAAATGGCATAGTCTCTCAATGGACTCCACCAGGAACACCTCAACTCAACGGGGTTTCAGAATGGAGAAATCGGACTCTATTGGATATGGTTCGATCCATGATGAGCTTCACAGACCTCCCAGATTTTCTTTGGGGACACTTCATTGTTAACTTCAATTTATCTACTGAATAGGGTTCCCTCTAAAACCGTTCCTACCACACCGTATGAGATATGGCACGGTAAGAAACCAAGTCTGAGTCATCTCAGAATTTGGGGTTGTCCGGCTCATGTCAAAAGACAACAAGCGGACAAGTTAGAGTTTAGGTCCTTTAGAGCTCGATTCATAGGATATCCTAAAGAGTCATTAGGATACTATTTCTACATTCCAGAAGACCACAATGTGATTGTGAGTCGACATGCCATCTTTCTTGAAAAATAGTTTATTCAAGATAGCGGCATTGGAAAGCAGATTAAGCTTGATGAGAAAGTCTCACAAGTACAACGAGCTAAGGACCAATTGGAACCAAATCAGGTTGAGCCAATAAGAACACTACCTCCTCCACCTCGTAGATCGGAAAGAGTTTTCCCATCCCCCTGAAAGATACTTAGGTATTATTTCAGAGGAAAGTAGAGGAAAATGTTCCTCATAGGTAATGGTGCTCATGGTGATGATCCCAAAACCTACAACGAGGCGATATCAGATATCGACTCCGAGAAATGGCTAGAGGCAATGCAGTCAGAAATTGACTCGATGCACTCAAACCAAGTCTGGACCTTGGTAGATCCACCAGAAGGTATAGTACCTATTGGGTGTAAATGGATCTTCAAGAGAAAGATTGGTGCAGATGGGAATGTGGAGACATTCAAGGCTAGACTAGTGGCAAAAGGTTATAGTCAACGCGAAGGCATTGACTATCAGGATACCTTTTCCCCAGTGGCTATGCTAAAATCCATCCGCACATTGCTTGCCATTTGCAGCCTATTTCGATTATGAAATATGGCAAATGGACGTGAAAACGGCATTCTTAAATGGATATCTTGAGGAAGATATCTATATGGAACAGCCGCTAGGTTTCACATCCAGTGATACTGATCACAAGGTTTGCAAGCTGCAAAGGTCCATATATGGACTTAAGCAAGCATCTCGGAGCTGGAACACTCGTTTCAATGATGTGATCAAAAAGTTTGGTTTCATCAAAAATGAAGAGGAACCATGTGTTTTCAAAAAGGGTCAGTGGGAGCGCTGTTGTCTTCCTCGTATTGTACGTGGATGACATCCTCCTTATTGGGAATGATATTCCCATGTTGACAACAGTCAAAATATGGTTGTCCAAGGAATTCTCCATGAAAGACCTAGGTGAAGCATCCTTTATTCTAGGAATTAAGGTCTATAGGGATAGACCGAATAGGATGCTAGGACTTTCACAGAAGATGTACATAGAGAAAGTACTAAAGAGGTTTAGTATGGAAAACTCTAAGAGGGGATTAATACCCTTCAGACATGGTATTCATCTTTCCAAGAAGATGTGCCCTAGCACACCTGAGGAAATAGAACGCATGAGCAAGATCCCTTATGCTTCTGCAATAGGGAGCCTCATGTATGCCATGCTATGTACACGACCTGATATAGCCCATGCTGTGAGTGTCACAAGCAGATATCAGTCAAATCCAGGTGAAGAACACTGGACTTCTGTGAAATGTATCCTTAAGTACTTGAAGAAGAACTAAGGATATGATGTTGGTCTTTGGTAACGGAGAACTCCAAGTCCAGGGATACACAGACTCGGATTTCATGTCCGATATAGATGATCGAAAGTCGACATCTGGAAGTCTGTTTGTGTGCAATGGTGGTGCTGTCAGCTGGAAGAGTTTCCAAGCAAACTGTGATAGCAGATTCCACCATGGAAGCAGAATATATCGCTGCATCAGAGGCTGCGAAAGGAAGCATTCTGGTACAAGAAGTTTGCTGCAGAAATTGGAGTAATGCCATCAGATGCCATTCCTCTATACTGCGACAACAATGGCGCCATAGCCCTTGCTAAGGAGCCGAGGTCTCACCAGAAATCCAAGCACATTGAGCGGCGATACCACCTCATCCGCGATTACCTCGAGAAAGGGTTACGTCGAGGTCAAGAGAGTCAACTCCACAGATAATGTGGCAGACCCACTTACAAAGCCGTTGGGCCAGCAGAAGATCGAAGCCCACCTTGAGAAGATGGGACTTAGACTTGTAGCCAATTGGCTTTAGGACAAGTGGGAGATTGTTAGATATATGTGCCCTAGAAGCCAGAATTGGCTGACACTTGTAATACACTTCTAGGGGCAAAATTATAATTTTGACTATAATCAATAAAATGGGTTATTTTCTATCACATATGTGTATTTAGTGTCTGTGATACATCCTTTGAGTTAATGGTAATGATAATTCATATTTTCAAGAGTTGAAAATTTAAGACATGAATAATCATTATTAACTCATAAAATGCTCCCGACCATAGGATCATCACGAGGATGGTGATTGATCCGGAAGGTTGGTGTACAATCGCTTCTCTTTAGTAGATGAGTCTTGAGTCTACGGTGTGGAGACACCGGAGCGAGAGTACAGGTACTCGTTAGAGAACGAGGGCACTGAGCGTGACCACCTCGAGTAGTCATTAGGAAGTCTACCTTCTCGTCAATGACTGACTCGATGCTGCAGTAGTGTGTCTGGTTCTTTGACCTGAGGTGCATCGGCAGTTCACCTTGAGGGTGTTATAGTTTGACTACACCATTACTCGGTCTCCTAGCCATATCGGAACCCTGAGGTGTATGTTGGCTATAGCATGTTCATTGTAGGAACTGGATTGCATCAAGATGGAATCTATCTACCTCGGTGGTAGAGGAGCAGCCCTATGATGATCATGAGAATCAAGTCCAGAAGCCCATGGCCATGGCAGAGTGAAATAATAGAAAGAGTTTCTATTTAGATTTTCACATCGGACTTGAATCGAATGATTACATCATATGACAGAGAACTAGGGTTTGACGAGTTCACCTTAACCCTAATCTGATCGGGGCTCAAGATAGAAGAACTTAATCACACAGGTAGCTGCACCAAGAGGTTCGCATTCAGCTCTGATGGGTTGCCACCATATACTGCTAGGTGTCACTGGTGGATTTTGGGAGCAATTAGAATGATTTAGATGATCGATCATTCTAGCTGTTCGAATCAGAAGAGTTCTGATCCATCGAAAGGAGTTTCGATGATGTCGATGATAGAGATCATGACATATCCCATTACCATACAGAACTGAACCTAACTGGGTCACACAAACAAGGGTTTGAATCTGGTGATCATCAATTGAACTGATCCAGTTCAATTGATCTGAATGAGATTCAATTAGGTTCAAGAAAATCGTGCTAGCACTCGATTGAACCTAACGTTCTTCTTTTACTATCATAAATAAGTTGTCCTGACTGAGCCAAAGGAGTTTGTGCTCAATCAGAGGCCTTCATATGGTCTGACTGGAGGTTGTCCAAGTCAGAAAAGGTTGTCTTATTTTGTAAGACATTACCTGCCATTTTTGGTCACCTGCCATTTCTTGTTCTTTGACTTTGGTCAAAAGTCTACCTTTGACTGGTCAAATGTTGACCATTGACACTTTGACTTTTGACCACATGTCACGCACCTATTGGAGAGCTGGTGGGGGCCTGTCCCCCTACCAGAACCTAGGCAAGGAAGAGGGCGCACGCCACCCTTGGCGTGTGCCCAAGTTGGAGGCGCCTAGGAGTCCCTGTTGGACAGGGACTCCATCTCCTTTTTGGATTCCAATTAGAGTTCTCCTAAGAACCAACTTTGACTGGTCTTAGGCACCCTCTAAGGAGGAATCCAGGGGACTCTATTCCCACCAATCAGATTTAGATCTGATTTCACAAAGAGTTATGATTGGTTGGGAAGAAGAGAAGTTGGATCACAGACAGTCTATAAATAAGACCCTACGCCCGACCCAGATTGTGATTGAAAGTAATTGAAGGGAATCACAATTCCCCAAGCCCAAGGCTGCCTCTCCCCTCTTCCTCCATGCTAAACCACCTTCTCCCCTTCCTCTCCACGTCCAAAAGGAGTTTTGGATTCTTGGTTGGTGCGATCTAGACAAGAGAAAGGCGAGTAAAAGCTAGAAGGCTGCGGTGCTACAAAGGATGACTGCTGATCTTCAAAAGAAGTTTTGAAGATCCTCTAGATTAGATCCAAATCTGATTTTTGGAGACATGATAGAAAAAAAGAGGATCTCCAGATCCAGCCCGAGTGGATACCGATAGAGGCCAGGCACTTGCATGGCTAGATCCAAAACCTTCCGCTGCATACAAGATCATCAACGGGTAATAGGATTATCCATATCAAGGTAAGTTAAATCTGATTTAATTTATCTGATTTTATTTTGATTTTCAAAATAATAATAATCAGATCTGAAATATATCAAGATCTGATTAGGATCAAGAGAAAAATTTTTGAAATATATCTCTTGATCTGATCAGATCTGAACGAACCTGGATCGAAAAATTAGGATTTTCCTTCATAAACACACAAGAAATAATCATTGGATCCCTACCCTAATCAGATAAGGGAATAATTGTTAGAAAATATGTCCTAAAGCCAATCATATAAGTTATACATGATTGAAATTAGTATATAAATTATCAAATAATATTATTATTTATCTTATCATAAAAATTCTATCTTCGTTAAATGAACTCTTAAATTATGATGAAGTTCTTAGAACCATACATAATTGATAAAGGAGGATTTATCAGAAGGTTCTTAAATTGTTCATGATCAAATGATAAATTATTAACTAGGATGATAACTTATCGAGTATAGATCATTGTATGTCATATGCGTTGGTTGCTCTCATAACCAAGTGGTGTGAAGATAAAGGTATGTCATACACGTGGGATGTAAGAGTACATTTGCATTGAACATGTTCAATATAGTACTCTATTGTTAAGAGTAGCTAGCTAAGGCCAATGGATATAGGTATCCCTTCGACCTGAGATCACCATGGTAACTTATAAGTAACTCACTGTACTTTGGTACCGAACTATCTATATTTCTAATATATGATTGAAAGATTTTTGAGTATAGTACTTGTAAAGTCAGTGTGTGAGTCAAGATAGAATTGACCACTTTTGATTAACTTCAGAAAGCGAATGTCTCGCTGTGTTTCAATTTAGCAAAATCTAGACTTGGGTAATTCTAATGTGAAGTCACAAAATTTACAAAATTTTGAAACATAATATGGATGACTTGTATGAGTGTTGATAGCTAACTCGATATTATCTTGAGTATTATTGGTCAAAGGGATAAATTATATGATAACTATGGGCTAAGATTCTAAGAATATTGCTTTGCATACATTCGACCTATCCGGACGTTGGGTATCATTGCTAGATGGTCATTTTGATTGGTATAGGAATTGATTTCTATGCTATCGACTTAGGTTCGAACCTATGGGGTCATACATATTAGAGATTATTATCTGATCGGATGGTTGATCAATGATTGAAAATCGTTTAGTAATTGAATTATCAATGCGATTGATGATCAATCAAGTGCTAGCATTGTAGGAGGATCGATTAGCAATTGGATTACTAATTGACTCAATCTGATTGAGCAATCAAACTGAGATTGTGTTTAATTAAATTAAATTCAATTAAAAATAGTTTGAACTTAATTAGGTTAAGTTCAATTGGTTTATTGGATAAGCTAATTTCAAGAAAAAATAATTTTTTTTAAAACTAGGACTTGAATGCACCTAATTTCTAATTTAATTAAAATTTAAATTAAATTTAAATTTTATTAAATTTGATTTAGTTAGTTTCTTAGTTTAACTAGGATCATCATTAATTAAATTATATTTAATTTTATTTAAATAAAATTTAAATTAGGTTCAAAATAGTTTTGACCTAGTGAAACTGAAGGAGTCCTAGTTGGATTGGGACTCTCACTCTTTCCTTGCGCCTAAATTCCCATGCCCTATTTTTTATTTTTAGATGTTTATGTAAGTTTTTTCCCATGCCTAAGGAAGCTCTTCTACACTCAATATCTGGTTATTTGGAATAAAATTTGACTTGGTCTTATTTGAAAGTTAGTTTGAATGAGTCAAACTAAGTAAGTGTTTTAATTTATTAAAACTCTTCTCCTCTCTCTTTGGGATTTTTTCTCCATGTCTCCCAAATATTATTGTCACCCTTTTTCTTCTCATTTTGTGCATTGGTTTTCAGATCTCCACACCAAAAATTATGGGAGGTGGTGTCCAAGAGTTGGACGCCACCAAGACTCCTCTTTGGACTAGGTATTGACCTAGTCCTCCTATAAAATAAGGGGACACTTCCTTTAAGGAGTTTTGGGCATGAGAAATACCTGGTGATTCTATGTAAGAAACTAGAGAATTGAAAAGAAAGGGTGTTGGGTTTTGTGCACCAACAATTTTGGAGGAGGTGGTTTCTTTTGGACATGAACTTGTCATGTCCTATTACGAGAAAACAAAGAGAAGAAGAGTCTTCTCTTAAGAGCTTCTCTTTGAAATTTCTTCTCTCCATATTTTATATATTTTTCCATTAGGAAAATCAGAGGAGAAGAGATGAGGGGCATGGAGGATGGATGCTCCAAATTGTTGGGGCGTCAAGGTTTATTTTGGACATGATGTGATCATGTCCTAGTGACAGAAGAAGAAGAGAAGAAAGTTTTCTCTTAGTTTCTCTTTGAGTATCTTTCTTCTCCACATTTTGTGAGATTTTTTTATGAAAAAAATTAGATAAAGATATTTAGCATGTGGAAAAGTTATAAAGGAGAAGGTCTCCTTTTGTCTAAGTTTAAAAATTTGTTTAAGACATCAAAGATTGATGTCCTGAAGAGAAGATGGGACTTCTCTTAATGGTCTTTTTTAAGCCTATTTTCTTATTTTTTTTAGGGAGATCCAAGATTTAGACTTCTTCCATAATCCTCCTCCTAATCTTTATCTCTTAGAGTGTCCAAGAGATCTAATGATATTTTTACAAATCGACCATTAGGAAGGATCTGTGAGAAACTAGCACTTCGAGTGGATCTTCATTCGACAAACCTTCGATCAGAGTGGCAACTTCATGTGGATAACCTATAGAGATCGGACGTGCTCTGCGGCTCTAAGCAATAAAGACAATAATAGAATTGATCGCATTATTCTTGACCTACATAAAGATAAGATATTCGATCTCTTCTTGACCTTGATATGATCTAGGATTTTCTAGAAGTGTTCTAGATCTAAGATATTGATGTGATCAATACCAAACCATTTTATTTTTTAGATTTATGATTGCATCTTGATATCTCATACGTCTTAGATGTAGAGTTTAGTAATTAGATCACATGCATATTATAGGTTAAATAGTTTAATCTATATCTTTCGCTGTGTCTTATTTTGAAAAAGTTTCAAAATCTACGTATAAAATCCTGCATATTTTCCAACAGTGATATCAAAGCATCTAGGTTCTTTTATAACATGATCATGCATGCTTTAAAATAAATCTAAAAATAAAAATTAAAGATCACACATACTGATATATTGTTATCTTGTTGTAAGGTTAACCCTTTACAATAAAAATGTTGTCCTAGTATGTGCTGATTTATAAATTTAAATCATGAATAAGCTAGATGTGATCTAAATAAATTTATAATTTATTTTTTTAATTTTAAGTCTAAAATAAATAGATATTAGATCTATTTTAGATTATTTAGATTAGATCTAAATATTATCAGATCACTCATACTGATTATAAGGTTGTTCTATAATAAGATTTATCCCTTATAGTAGAGAGCTTGTCCTAGTATGTGCTGATCTAAGAAATCTAAATAATAAATATATTAGATAAGATCTAAAATGATTGATGATTTATTTTTAGATTTTAAATATAATATTAATTGATTTATAATCTAATTTTAGTTTTTTAGATAAGAACTGAATAATATGTATTTCATGTTTTGATTTAGTTTCTTTTATACATATGCTAGATATGTAGTTTTGATTTTTTAATCTAAAATATATATGTATGACATATATGTCTTATGAAATTTAAATTATGAACATACTTTCTTCAAAACATTCGATTCAAAATCCTTGGACATGATCTAAATAATGAAATGGATCATATCTAAAACCATGAATTTAATGTGATTAAATGTAAATTGTTTATACTTTGAAAATATTTTAAAGCATGAAATTAGAAACTAGTTTTGAGGTTTTGAATCCCAACCCAAAAGTCTTAAACTTAATTGAGAATTAAGTGATTATTTAGGATCTATGTTTGTGATTTGAAGATCCTAAGATAATTTCATAAAACATGGGTTAAAGAATAAAGGGATAGCTTTGATTAGGTCATTAACTAGGTTAGACCTAGAGTTAAATTAAATATTAAGTAAGTTAAGAAATTGATCAAATCTAATTAATAGTTAATTAGGATTAGGTCATTTCATTTTTATAGATTAATTCGATAATTATAGTTGATCAAAATCCATATATCTAATAAATGGATACTGATCGTGGCTCAATGATTAAGCTCAAGTCTTTAGATAGATCAAATTAAAATTGATAAATTGATTGGTGTCTAAGATAAGTTTGGCATTTTCAAATCGATGATTTTTACTTGGCAGCCTGCTTACTTGGTCATTTCTGATGGTGTCTAAGATAAGTTTTGGCAGACCCTCCTATCGATCTCACTTGATCAATATGGTTAACTAGGTCTTGATTAGGTTGCTCACTGATTCATGCTAATCCATGTGACATAGAAAATCAATGATACTAATTTTATTCAGTGAGACTGATTTAGGTGTCCATGGATCGAAATTGATCCTAGTCCTCATCAATGACTTGAAAAGTCAGTGGGAGAATTTCACTTGGTGAAGTCAGTAGAAGCAATTTAATCCATATCTTCTCTATCCTTAAATCACTAATAATTTAAATTCTCTAAAATTATTAGATCTTTAAAATGATAAAGTTATAGAGATAACGAAGTCATAGCCTCCCATTAAGTTGGATAATAATGGCTCTATTAACTTAATAATCATTGGAGGCCAAAAGGCCTAATGCTTATAGACTAATGAAATTATCATTCATAATATGATGACTTGAAAGTATCTCTCTAATGATGGTTAGGTTGACCAACTAAAGTTAGACTTAATTAATTATTGGTTAGGTGCACTAAGTATGATCATGTTAATGATTGGACCTAACCAGATCTTTACAATGGAGGCCAAAGCCTAACGATTAGGTTTCTAGGACAAAATTAAATTACTAGAAGTTATTTAGAAAAGTAATTAGTTAAAGAACCGATCCATAGATGCACATGGGTTGACCAGCCAAAGTCGGGCTTGTATGTAGTCTATGTGGATTCTAGTACCTATTAGAAAATTAAAGTAATTTCTTCAATTGGAGGTAGAGACAACTAATTCATACAAAATAGTGAAAGAACTTTTAGACTAAAGTCGAAGTCTCTAGACTTAAAATAATTTATATACAATAGGTCATTATTATATTTTCTATTCAGATTAAGGCTAAACCCTAATTGCTTCGATCATTATCGGACAGTGATAGACCTATGGAACCAATTTTGATAATTAGTACCAAAAGTTGAATTTGGTTCGGTAGTATGAATGGGTTTGTACTGGGGCTTCTAAGTCTAGTGAAAATAAAAGATCTAAGACTAATCCAAATTAGGTAGAATTCTTCTATTGCTAGAAGCAAGGTCATGGGAAGAAGAATTATCTTATTTTTCTTGACCTCAATAGGCTGAATAAGAGAAAGAAGCAAAGAGTTGCTCATCAAGGATGTTATATGATAATATCTTATAATTTTTCTATATATAATTTTACTACTTGGGTATGAGATACCGGTAGTCTTATGCCATTCATTGCAAGGACTTTAGGTAAGTGGAATATTTAAAAATGATGAAAAATTTATGAATGTTAGGTTAGAAATCTTGTTCCAATTCTAGCTTTAGAAATTATCAAGCTTATTTTCAAATGCTGTCATTTAGAGTGACTGTCACTATTGCCTATCATTTGTAATAAATATGATCTTTATTGATCTTTTGGCCAAAGATGATCATCATTTATTAATAAAAGTAGATTATCATGATATCATTATGAATAATGTTACAATAATGGATGGACAATAAAAAAATGATATATACTTTCTATCACAGCTTGTTAAATATAATGTACACACATATTAAATATCATAAGTTAGATTATGTCATGGATGTCTACCTTTGGCATTTAGGCTTGGTCATGTTAACAAGAATAAGATAAATAGATCAGCTTAAGAGAAAAACCTCGACACCAATGATTGTGAATCATTGACAACCTATGAGTCTTGTCTTCTTGGAAAAATGATAAAGTCATCTTTTACTAGAAAAGATAAATGAACCGATGAAGTTCTAAGTCTTATACATAGTGATGTATATGGACCAATGAACGTAAGTACCAGAGAAAAATGTTAATATTTTGTTATGATTATAGACTACCTATCTTGGTATAGATACATCTAGCCTGAATCATTTGAAATGTTCAAACAATTCCATGATGAAGTGAAAAAATAAATTAAAAAAGATATTAGAATTCTTTGATCAGATCGAGGAGGTGAATACTTATCCAGTGAATTTTTGATATATCTCGGAGAGAATAGGATTCTCTCATAGTAGACTCCTTCCAGAATATAGTGTATCGAAAAGAAGAAATCAAACTTTGTTAGATATGGTTTGATCCATGATAAGATTTGCTAGTCTGCCTATTTCAAGATTAAGCTCTTGAGACTACTTGTTTTACTATAAAAATTTACACTGAGTAAATCTATCATTAAGACTCCATATGGGATATGGATCAAGCATAGACATAGACTCTCTCACCTTTGAGCTTAGGGTTGTTAGGCCTACATCAAAAGTTTGTGCATAGATAAATTTGGATCATGGTCCGATAGATATTAGAGGTTATAACTTTTATTATACTGAAGAACATAAGATGTTCATCAGCAATAAGGCATTCCTTTTAGAAAGGAAGTTTCTTAGAGAAGGAATTGATACCTATAAATTTGAACTTGAGAAAGTTCGATCGGTAGAATGAACTAACATGATCTAGTAAACCTATAGAATCGGATTTGATTAGATCAAACCTAGAGCCCATTAATTTGGCACTATTAAGAAGAATTGGTAGAGTACCATGCTAGTTGGTTAGATACTTCCATATCTAGGTTTAGGATGGCGATCCTATTGAGCTCAATGAGAACAATAAGGATCCAATCATCTATATGAATGTCATGCAGAAATCTGACTTTGAGAAGTAGCTTGGAGCCATGAAATCTAAATTGAAGTCCATGTAGATCAATAGTGTGTGGGTACTAGTTAATCCACCTGAAAGAATAAAATTCATTGGGTATAAATTGATTTTCAAGTTGGATCAGAGTAGCGCAAATAAAAAGATAGAGATCTATAAAGCCCATTTGGCTATCATCTCAGAGTTGGAATATATGTTTTGAACATGTCTTTATTACGAACAAAGAGAAACCCTGCATTTGTTAGCAGACAAAATATTCTATAGTATTTTCTTTATGTTATCTATGGATGATATTCTCTTAATTGAAAATGACATTCTAGTATTATAAAGAATAAAGGTTTAGCTATTATTTTATTTTTTCATGTAAGAGATTAGACATGGTATACTCACTAGAGGTAGTGAGTAGATACTAGTCTGATCTAAGTGAAAATCACTGAAAGATTGTATAGATAATCTTTAAGTATTTAAAAAATACTAAGATCCAGTAACTCAAATATGGAGAAACTAACTTAAAATTTATGGATATTTTGATTCCAATTTTTAGTTAGACGATAGCAGTAGAGTATCAGATCATGAATTTATCCTAATAGAAGGAACAATCTACTGAAAAAGTTTCAAACAGAATACTATAGCCTATTCTGTTAGTGATATAGAGTACATCGTAGCATGTGATGCTGTTGTGTAGGCTATGTAGTGACATAAGTTCATTAGCAAGCTGGGAGAGGCACCCTCCATCGATGGTCCATCCCTAATGTAGCACTGGAGCTATAGCTCAAGCTAAAGAACCAAAGGTGCACCACAGGACCAGCATACTCTACATCACTATCATCTTAGATTTTGATCAAGATTATGTCGATCTTTAGAAGATCAATGAAAAAGGAGAACTTGACTAATCCATTTGCTAAAGCCTCAAAACTTAGGAGTTCTACAAGCTCAAGTGAAAGATAGGATATTTGATATTATCCTAATTGACTTAGTCCAACTGGGAGTTGTTAGAAAATATGTCCTAAAGCCAATCATCCAAGTTGTAGATGATTGAAATTATCAAATAATAATTGTTATTTAGCTTATTCATCATAAAAGTTCTATCTTTCTTAAATGAACTTCTAAGTTATGATGAAGTCCTTAGAACCTTACTTAATTGATAAAGAAGGATTTATTGGATGGTTCATAAATTATTCACCACTAAATGATAAGTTATTAACTAGGATGATAACTTATCGAGTATAGATTGTTGTATGTCATTTGTGTTGGTTGTCCTTATAACTAAGTGGTGTAGAGACACTAGTATGGCATACAGATGGGATGTAAGAGTATATCTATATTGAATGTGATCAATATAGTACTCTACTATAAAGAGTAGCTAGCTAAAGCCAATGGATATAAGTGTTCCTCTGACTTGAGATCACCACCATGACTTGCAAGCAACTCACAATACTTTGGTGCCAGAATACCTATATTTCTAATATAGGATCAAAAAGTTTTTGAGTACAGTCAGGTACTTGCAAAGTCAATGTGTGAGTCAAGATAAGATTGACCACTCTTGATTAACTTTAGAAAGTGAATATCTCATTGTGTTTTAATTTAACAAAACCTCGGCCTAGATAATCCTCATGAGGAGTCATAGAATTTGCAAAATTTTAAAATATAATATGGATGACCTGTATGAGTGTTGTTAGTTAACTCGATGTCATCTTATATTTTATTGATCTAAGGGATGAATTATATGGTAATCATAGGCTAGGATTCTAAGAATGTTGCTTTGCAAACATTCGACCTATCCGGACATTGGGTACCATTGCTAGATGGTCAGTTTGATTGGTACAAAAATTAATTTCTATGCTACCAGCTTAGGTTCAAACCTATAGGGTCACGCACATTAGTGGTTGTTACTTGATTGGATGGTTGATCGATAATTGAGAATCGTTCAGTGATCAAATCATCAATATGATTGATGATCGATCAAATGTAAGTATTGCAGAAGGATCGATTAACAATTAGATTATTAATTGGCTTAATCTGATTGAGTAATCAGATTAAGATTGAGTTTAATTGAATTAGATTCAATTAGAATTAATTTAAACTTAATTGGATTAAGTTCAATTAGTTTATTGGATAAGCAAATTTTAAGAAAAAATAATTTCTTATCAGACTAGGACTTGAATGCACCTAATGAAGGGAAATCCTGATTTCCCGGTCTAGGTTCGTCCAGATCTGATTAGATCAAGAGATATATTTCAAAAATTTTCTCTTGACCTTAATCAGATCTTGATATGTTTCAGATCTGATTCTTATTATTTTAATAAATAAAATAAAAGAAGATAAATTAAATCAAATTCAATTTACCTGATTTGGGTAATCCTATTACCCTGTAGATGATCCTGATTGCAGCGGAAGGTTCTGGATCTTAGCCACGCAAGCACCTGGCCTCTACCGATATCCACTTGGGTTGGATCTGGAGAACCTCTTCTTCTCTATCACACCTCCAAAAATCAGATCTGGATCTGATCTGGAGGATCTTCAAAACTCTTTTGAAGATCTGCAGTCGTCCTTTTGCAGCAGCGCAGCCTTCTTGCTTTTGATCGCCTTTCCTTGATCTGAATCGCACCAAACTAAGTCCAAAACACTTTTGGACGTGGAGAGCAAGGGGAGAAGAGAGTATGGCGTGGAGAAGGAGGGGAGAGGCAGCCTTGGGGCGTGGGAAATCTCTATTGAATTCACTTAGGATTAGGGTTGGGCGCAGGGTCTTATTTATAGACCTCTTGTGATCCAACTCCTCTTCCTCTCAACCAATCACAACCCTTTGTGAAATCAGATCTAAATCTGATTGGTTGGGAATAGAGACCCCTGGATTCCTCCTTAGAGGGTGCCTAAGACCAGTCAAACTGGATTCTTAGTAGAACTCTGATTGGAATCCAAAAGGGAGGTGGAGTCCTTGTCCAACAAGGACTCCTAGGCGCCTCCTACTTGGGCTCACGCCACCCTTGGCGTGCGCCCTTCTCCTTGCCAGGTTCTGGCAGGGGGACAGGCCCCCACCAGCTCTCCAATAGGTGCATGACATGTGGTCAAAAGTCAAAGTGGTCAATGGTCAACGTTTGACCAGTCAAAGGTAGACTTTTGACCAAAGTCAAAGAACAAGAAATGGCAGGTGACCAAAAATGGCAGGTAATGTCTTACAAATAAGACAACCTATTTCTGACTTGGACAACCTCCAGTCAGACCATATGAAGGCCTCTGATTGAGCACAAACTCCTTTGGCTCAGTCAGGACAACTTATTTATGATAGTAAAAGAAGAACGTTAGGTTCAATCGAGTGCTAGCACGATTTCCTTGAACCTAATTGAATCTCATTCAGATCAATTGAACTAGATCAGTTCAATTGATGATCACCAGATTCAAACCCTTGTTTGTGTGACCCAGTTAGGTTCAGTTCTGTATGGTAATGGGATATGTCATGATCTCTATCATAGACATCATCGAAACTCCTTTCGATGGATCAGAACTCTTCTGATTCGAACAGCTAGAATGATCGATCATCTAAATCATTCTAATTGCTCCCAAAATCCACCAGTGACACCTAGCAGTATATGGTGGCAACCCATCAGAGCTGAATGCGAACCTCTTGGTGCAGCTACCTGTGTGATTAAGTTCTTCTATCTTGAGCCCCGATCAGATTAGGGTTAAGGTGAACTCGTCAAACCCTAGTCTCTGTCATATGATGTAATCATTCGATTCGAGTCCAATGTGAAAATCTAAATAGAAACTCTTTCTATTATTTCACTCTGCCATGGCCATGGGCTTCTGGACTTGATTCTCATGATCATCATAGGGCTACTCCTCTACCACCGAGGTAGATAGATTCCATCTTGATGCAATCCAGTTCCTACAATGAACATGCTATAGCCAACATACACCTCAGGGTTCCATATGGCTAGGAGATCCGAGTAATGGTGTAGTCAAACTATAACACCCTCAAGGTGAACTGCCGATGCATCTCAGGTCAAAGAACCAGACACACTACTGCAGCATCGAGTCAGTCATTGACGAGAAGGTAGACTCCCTAATGACTACTCGAGGTGGTCACGCTCAGTGCCCTCGTTCTCTAACGAGTACCTGTACTCTCGCTCCGGTGTCTCCACACCGTAGACTCAAGACTCATCTACTAAAGAGAAGCGATTGTACACCAACCTTCCGGATCAATCACCATCCTCGTGATGATCCTATGGTCGGGAGCATTTTATGAGTTAATAATGATTATTCATGTCTTAAATTTTCAACTCTTGAAAATATGAATTATCATTACCATT
Source organism: Cocos nucifera (assembly GCA_006176705.1). Taxonomy (NCBI): domain Eukaryota; kingdom Viridiplantae; phylum Streptophyta; class Magnoliopsida; order Arecales; family Arecaceae; genus Cocos; species Cocos nucifera. The sequence goes on from QRFJ01001002.1 coordinate 28,509, forward strand.
AACTCAAAGGATGTATCACAGACACTAAATACACATATGTGATAGAAAATAACCCATTTTATTAATTATAGTCAAAATTATAATTTTGCCCCTAGAAGTGTATTACAAGTGTCAGCCAATTCTGGCTTCTAGGGCACATATATCTAACAATCTCCCACTTGTCCTAAAGCCAATTGGCTACAAGTCTAAGTCCCATCTTCTCAAGGTGGGCTTCGATCTTCTGCTGGCCCAACGGCTTTGTAAGTGGGTCTGCCACATTATCTGTGGAGTTGACTCTCTTGACCTCAACGTAACCTTTCTCAAGGTAATCGCGGATGAGATGATATCACCGTTTGCTTGGAACTCTTCCAGCACAAACAGTCTGCCAGATGTCGACTTTCGATCATCTATATCGGACATGAAATCCGAGTCTGTGTATCCCTGGAACTTGGAGTTCTCCATTACCAAAGACCAACATCATATCCTTAGTTCTTCTCAAGTACTTAAGGATACATTTCACAGAAGTCCAGTGTTCTTCACCTGGATTTGACTGATATCTGCTTGTGACACTCACAGCATGGGCTATATCAGGTCGTGTACATAGCATGGCATACATGAGGCTCCCTATTGCAGAAGCATAAGGGATCTTGCTCATGCGTTCTATTTCCTCAGGTGTGCTGGGGCACATCTTCTTGGAAAGATGAATACCATGTCTGAAGGGTATTAATCCCCTCTTAGAGTTTTCCATACTAAACCTCTTTAGTACTTTCTCTATGTACATCTTCTGTGAAAGTCCTAGCATCCTATTCGGTCTATCCCTATAGACCTTAATTCCTAGAATAAAGGATGCTTCACCTAGGTCTTTCATGGAGAATTCCTTGGACAACCACATCTTGACTGATGTCAACATGGGAATATCATTCCCAATAAGGAGGATGTCATCCACGTACAATACGAGGAAGACAACAGCGCTCCCACTGACCCTTTTGAAAACACATGGTTCCTCTTCATTTTTGATGAAACCAAACTTTTTGATCACATCATTGAAACGGGTGTTCCAGCTCCGAGATGCTTGCTTAAGTCCATATATGGACCTTTGCAGCTTGCAAACCTTGTGATCAGTATCACTGGATGTGAAACCTAGCGGCTGTTCCATATAGATATCTTCCTCAAGATATCCATTTAGGAATGCCGTTTTCACGTCCATTTGCCATATTTCATAATCGAAATAGGCTGCAACAGGCAAGCAATGTGCGGATGGATTTTAGCATAGCTACCGGGGAAAAGGTATCCTGATAGTCAATGCCTTCGCGTTGACTATAACCTTTTGCCACTAGTCTAGCCTTGAATGTCTCCACATTCCCATCTGCACCAATCTTTCTCTTGAAGATCCATTTACACCCAATAGGTACTATACCTTCTGGTGGATCTACCAAGGTCCAGACTTGGTTTGAGTGCATCGAGTCAATTTCTGACTTCATTGCCTCTAAGCCATTTCTCGGAGTCGATATCTGATATCGCCTCGTTGTAGGTTTTGGGATCATCACCATGAGCACCATTACCTATGAGGAACATTTTCCTCTACTTCCTCTGAAATAATACCTAAGTATCTTTCAGGGGGACGGGAAACTCTTTCCGATCTACGAGGTGGAGGAGGTAGTGTTCTTATTGGCTCAACCTGATTTGGTTCCACTTGGTCCTTAGCTCGTTCTGCTTGTGAGACTTTCTCATCAAGCTTAATCTGCTTTCCAATGCCGCTATCTTGAATAAACTATTTTTCAAGAAATATGGCATGTCGACTCACAATCACATTGTGGTCTTCTGGAATGTAGAAATAGTATCCTAATGACTCTTTAGGATATCCTATGAATCGAGCTCTAAAGGACCTAAACTCTAACTTGTCCGCTTGTTGTCTTTTGACATGAGCCGGACAACCCCAAATTCTGAGATGACTCAGACTTGGTTTCTTACCGTGCCATATCTCATACGGTGTGGTAGGAACGGTTTTAGAGGGAACCCTATTCAGTAGATAAATTGAAGTTAATAATGAATGTCCCCAAAGAAAATCAGGGAGGTCTGTGAAGCTCATCATGGATCGAACCATATCCAATAGAGTCCGATTTCTCCGTTCTGAAACCCCGTTGAGTTGAGGTGTTCCTGGTGGAGTCCATTGAGAGACTATGCCATTTTCCTTAAGATAGTCTAGGAATTCCCGGCTAAGGTATTCACCTCCTCGATCTGATCGAAGAACCTTAATGGGTTTTCCAGTTTGTTTTTCTACTTCATGTCTGAATTCTTTGAACTTTTCAAAAGCTTCAGACTTGTGTCTCATAAGATACACATACCCATACCTAGACAGATCATCGGTAAAGGTAATGAAGTAGACAAAATTGCCTCTAGCCGGCACATCAAATGGGCCGCACACATCAGTATGTACTAGGGCAAGGAGATCTGTGGCCCTCTCCCCATGTCCAACAAAAGGGAGTTTAGTCATTTTGCCTTGAAGACAAGATTCACAAGTTGGATATGACTCGAAAGTCAATGGACTCAATAGCCCATTTTTCTCCAATTTGTTGATCCTATCTTCTGCTATATGACCTAATCTCAGGTGCCATAGATATCTGTCATTTGGACTATCCCTAGGTCGTTTGGCATTCACGTTTTGCTCGATAGTTAGAACAGGTACATCAATATGTAGCTGATAAAGACCATTAATAAGGAAACCATTTGCAATTTTATTTCTTTCATAAAGAATGTTACAATGGTCCTTAAAGAAGGTGATCACATAGCCTTCTTGTGCTAAGCATGAAACAGAAATCAAATTCCTGCTAGCTGCAGGCACATAATAACAGTCTTTCAAAACTAAGTCTAAACCAGATGGTAATCGAAGAGGGTATGTTCCCACGGCTACTGCAGCAACTCTTGCTCCATTACCGATGCGTAGGATCATGTCTCCATCCCTCAGCCTCCTGCTATCCTCAAGACCCTGCATAGAAGTGCACAGATGAGCACTAGAACCAGAGTCAAGCACCCAACTGGATGCAGAAGAAACCGTAAGGTTAGACTCAATAACGAGCATACCTCCAGAAGGACCTTCCTTCTTGTTCTTCAGGGTGGCCAGGTAAGTAGGGCAGTTCCGCTTCCAATGGCCGTCGCTGTTGCAATGGAAACACTTTCCTTTGCCATCGGCCTTCTTCTTCGGTTCTGCCTTCTTCTTCTTTGATCCTTCCACCTTTTGCTTTTTCACAGACTTCTTTTTCTTTCCATAAGACTTTCTTTTGGAAGAAGTCCGTTCCATAGCAAGAACTGAGCCTTTAGAACCTTTCATAGAAAGCTCAGCGGTAACCAGCATATTCATTAACTTCGGCCAAGGAATTCTGAAGTTTATGCATGTGGTAATTCATGATGAATTGCCCATATGCATCAGTCAAGGATTGCAGAATAATATCGTTCTGCAGATCCAAGTCTAACTTCACACCGAGCTTCTCAAGCTCTTCCATGTCCTTGATCATTGTCAGACAGTGATCTTGGACTGACTGCCCATCACGCATCTTAGCCTTAAAAAGTCATTTTGTGACTTGATATTTGGCTGCGCGACTCTGTTCACCAAACATCTCCTGTAGGTGAGCCAACATTTGGCGAGCAGTCCCGATATCTTCATGTTGGCGCTGGAGCTCATCAGACATCGAGCCCAACATGTAGTATCTGGCCTTATTGTCTTCGTCAATCCATTTTTCCAGAGACGCTCTCTGTTCAGTGGATGGACGAGCTGGTAAGGTGGGAGGGTCCTGGTCCAAAACATGTGTTAACTTCTCTGAACCCAAAACAATTTTATAGTTCCTGAGCCAATCTTTATAATTGGGTCCAGTCAGTCTATGTGTGTCTAGGATACGTGCCAGTGGGTTGGACGCAGACATTTTCCTGTAGAGAGTCAAAGATTCTAGTTAGATACTGTAATTTTGACTTGACCAATTTGTTTAGGGATTTTATTTTTAAACAAATTAGCTTCCACTATTTTCTTGGATCCCTACACTCCCTCTGTAGAGATGCGAAAATCTTCGCGATTGATGATTTCTAGTGGGTGGTGCGGTCTCACCAACTGACTCATCACCTCACCTAACAGTTATTGGTGATGGGTTAGCCAATGAGTGAACAACTCTTGTTCAATGATTCTCTAATCATGGTGCACCCAAACTTGGTCTCTAATTCATGAATCTCACCGTATCCAGAATATTGATCCACTCCTTAGTTAAGTCAGACCCACCATTTGCATAGACTGGGTTCCTAATTGGGTCTCTCACCGTATCCGAAATATTGAGCCCAACTCATCCTCCAGCCCATAGCATCCAATGCCTAATAGACATGGTTGCGTCTTCCCGGTGCAACTGAGCCACTGTATCCAGCCGAGAACAATCAACCCCGGGAAGGGCCCGCACGTCTACAATGGTGGAAGACCTCAGACTTAATCTTTTCTTAGGGAGAATTGATTCAGGTCTCATTAAACTAGACTTGGCTTAGTCATAACAATTATGACTAACCTAGTGGCATGGGTTAGCTCGGATTATTGACCACCTCAGATCAGAACTATGTCAACAGATATGGCCAGGTAAGTGAGACCGGTGGAAGGAATATGCCGTTAACTCGCACAAGAACGCATTCAGGTCGAGTAGCTTCCAATTAAAAACCAGTCGGTCGTCTGTGCCAAACTTACCTTAGACACCAAATTGTTGAGTCAGAACCAATTGGGTTAGCCTACAATCCAGACTCTAACCTCTGAGCCTAATTAGGTCTTGCTTGATCGTGACTCGATCTTGACCCAGACTTAATCCTATTAGGCTGGTCAATTTAAGCATTGTTGATCCCATCTAACCAACTCTTGATTCGGTTTGATCAACCGCTTAGACCTAATTGAGCTACCCAAGCCCGAACCCAGTATTATGAATATGTCTTAGATCTGAAATTCTCAATTTTAGACCTAATTAATATTCCATAAACTTAATTCTTAATTAAGTTGGGTTCATAAACAAAATATGCACAATAAATCCTAGGGTTTCAGGATCTAGGGTTTTGCAGAAAGTAAGTTTTGGGTTTCTGATTAAGGACGAACACGCAGCACCCCTACACGTCATAAGAACACCCCATCGAATGGGAAGAGAGGGCCTTTAAACCCTTCTTCATTCTTATGACCGGACGGCCAAGAGGAACGCCTTAATCAGGAACATGTAAATCTACAAAACAGTTATAGATCTATATCATATATCTCATATACAAATTTAGATCTAATCAAGGCATATTTTGCATACATCTCATGTATCAAATCATGCATGTTTTCAGATCTAAATTATCACATAATAATCTAAAAAATTAGATTTAAATTGATCTAATCAAAATAAATTCTAATCTAGATAATTATGTAGAACTATTCTACAACTAGTCTAGACATGCATCAATCATATCTCATATGATATTTAAAATTAAATAATTTTTATTTGCTGTTTATCAGATGTTATTATAACAATTATAATATAAGAAAACAGTAAATAAGAGGATCTAAAATATGATTTAATCAATATTAAATTCAAAGACATGCAAAACTATTCTATAGAACTATTCTATTTCTAGAACTAGTCATGCATATTCTTCATAATCTTAGATCCAAATCATTTAATTTTAATTTTTTATGATTTCAGATCTGATCACATCTCATGTGACATCTGAAATCATATTATTTTTTAATTAAAATAAATTTAAAATTCAGATCTAAACAACTTTAGAATCTTGGCTCTGATACCAGTTGAAGGGATAATCCTGATTTCCCGGTCCAGGTTCGTTCCAGATCTGATTAGATCAAGAGATAATATTTCAAAAATTTTTCTCTTGATCTAAATTCAGATCTTGAATATATTTTCAGATTCTAATTCTTATTATTTTAATAAATAAAATAAATTCAAGATAAATTAAATCAAATTTAATTTACCTGATTTGGGTAATCCTATTACCCTGTAGATGATCCTGATTGCAGCGGAAGGTTCTGGATCTTAGCCACGCAAGCGCCTGGCCTCTACCGGTATCCACTCGGGTTGGATCTGGAGAACCTCTTCTTCTCTATCACACCTCCAAAAATCAGATCTGGATCTGATCTGGAGGATCTTCAAAACTCTTTTGAAGATCTGCAGTCGTCCTTTTGCAGCAGCGCAGCCTTCTTGCTTTTGATCGCCTTTCCTTGATCTGAATCGCACCAAACTAAGTCCAAAACACTTTTGGACGTGGAGAGCAAGGGGAGAAGAGAGTATGGCGTGGAGAAGGAGGGGAGAGGTAGCCTTGGACGTGGGAAATCTCTATTGAATTCACTTAGGATTAGGGTTGGGCGCAGGGTCTTATTTATAGACCTCTTGTGATCCAACTCCTCTTCCTCTCAACCAATCACAACCCTTTGTGAAATCAGATCTAAATCTGATTGGTTGGAATAGAGACCCCTGGATTCCTCCTTAGAGGGCGCCTAAGACCAGTCAAACTGGATTCTTAGTAAGAACTCTGATTGGAATCCAAAAAGGGAGGTGGAGTCCTTGTCCAACAAGGACTCCTAGGCGCCTCCTACTTGGGCTCACGCCACCCTTGGCGTGCGCCCTTCTCCTTGCCAGGTTCTGGCAGGGGGACACAAGCCCCCACCAGCTCTCCAATAGGTGCATGACATGTGGTCAAAAGTCAAAGTGTCAATGGTCAACGTTTGACCAGTCAAAGGTAGACTTTTGACCAAAGTCAAAGAACAAGAAATGGCAGGTGACCAAAAATGGCAGGTAATGTCTTACAAATAAGACAACCTATTCTGACTTGGACAACCTCCAGTCAGACCATATGAAGGCCTCTGATTGAGCACAAACTCCTTTGGCTCAGTCAGGACAACTTATTTATGATAGTAAAAGAAGAACGTTAGGTTCAATCGAGTGCTAGCACGATTTCCTTGAACCTAATTGAATCTCATTCAGATCAATTGAACTAGATCAGTTCAATTGATGATCACCAGATTCAAACCCTTGTTTGTGTGACCCAGTTAGGTTCAGTTCTGTATGGTAATGGGATATGTCATGATCTCTATCATCGACATCATCGAAACTCCTTTCGATGGATCAGAACTCTTCTGATTCGAACAGCTAGAATGATCGATCATCTAAATCATTCTAATTGCTCCCAAAATCCACCAGTGACACCTAGCAGTATATGGTGGCAACCCATCAGAGCTGAATGCGAACCTCTTGGTGCAGCTACCTGTGTGATTCAGTTCTTCTATCTTGAGCCCCGATCAGATTAGGGTTAAGGTGAACTCGTCAAACCCTAGTCTCTGTCATATGATGTAATCATTCGATTCGAGTCCAATGTGAAAATCTAAATAGAAACTCTTTCTATTATTTCACTCTGCCATGGCCATGGGCTTCAGGACTTGATTCTCATGATCATCATAGGGCTACTCCTCTACCACCGAGGTAGATAGATCCCATCTTGATGCAATCCAGTTCCTACAATGAACATGTCATAGCCAACATACACCTCAGGGTTCCATATGGCTAGGAGATCGAGTAATGGTGTAGTCAAACTATAACACCCTCAAGGTGAACTGCCGATGCATCTCAGGTCAAAGAACCAGACACACTACTGCAGCATCGAGTCAGTCATTGACGAGAAGGTAGACTTCCCTAATGACTACTCGAGGTGGTCACGCTCAGTGCCCTTGTTCTCTAACGAGTACCTATACTCTCGCTCCGGTGTCTCCACACCGTAGACTCAAGACTCATCTACTAAAGAGAAGCGATCGTACACCAACCTTCCGGATCAATCACCATCCTCGTGATGATCCTATGGTCGGGAGCTGTTTATGAGTTAATAATGATTATTCATGTCTTAAATTTTCAACTCTTGAAAATATGAATTATCATTACCATTAACTCAAAGGATGTATCACAGACACTAAATACACATGTGTGATAGAAAATAACCCATTTCATTAATTATAGTCAAAATTACAATTTTGCCCCTAGAAGTGTATTACAAGTGTCAGCCAATTCTGGCTTCTAGGGCACATATATCTAACACCTAATTCCTAATTGAGTTGGGATTTAAATCAAATTTAAATTTAATTAAATCTACTTTAAATAGATCCTTAATTAGACTAGGATCATTCTTAATTCAGTTGTATTTAATCTAGTTTAAATAAAATTTAAATTAGGTTCAAAATAATTTTGATCTAGTCAAACAGAAGAAGTTCCAGTTGGACTGGGACTCTCACTCTTCCCTTGCATCTAAATTCTCGTGCCCTATTTTTTATTTTTAGATGTTTATGTAAGTTTTTTCCCATGCCTAAGAATGCTCTTCTACACCCAATATCTGGTTATTTGGAATAAAATTAACTTGGTCTTACTTGAAAGTTAGTTTGAATGAGTCAAACTAAGTAAGAGTTTTAATTTCTTAAAACTCTTCTCCTCTTTCTTTGGAATCTTTTCTCCATGCCTCCCATGTTAGATATGTGTGCCCTAGAAGCCAGAATTGGCTGATATTTGTTATACACTTCTAAGGGCAAAATTATAATTTTGACTATAAATAATAAAATGGATTATTTTATATCATAAATATGTATTTAGTGTTTGTGATACATCTCCTGAGTTAATGGTAATGATAATTTTTATTTTCAAGAGTTAAGTATTTAAGACAATAATTTTCATTATTAACTCATAAAATGCTCCTGGCCGTAGGATCATCATGTAGATGGTGATTGATCCGAAAGATTGGTGTACAATTATTTCTTTTAGTAGATGAGTCTTGAGTCTATGGCGTAGAGACACCGAAGCAAGCGTACAGGTACTCGTTAGAGAATGAGGATCCTGAGCGAGACCACCTTGAGTAGCCATAAAGAAGTCTACCTTCTCATTGATGACTGACTCGAAGCTGTAGTGTTATATCTGATACTTTGACTTGAGGTGTATCAGTAGTTCATCTTGAGGGTGTTATAGTTTGACTACACCATGACTCGATCTCATAGCCATTTGGAATCCTGAGGTGTATGTTGGCTATAGTATGTTCATTGTAGGAAGTGGATTGCACCAAGAGGGAATCTATCTACCTCAGTAGATGAGGAGTAGCCCTATGATGATCATGAAAATCAAGTCCATAAGCCCATGGCCATGGTAGAGTGAAATAATAGAAAGAGTTTCTATTAAGGTTTTCACATCGAACTTGAATCAAATGATTAAATCATATGACAGAAATTAGGGTTTGACGAGTTTACCTTAACCCTAATCTGATCGGAACTTAAGATAGAAGAACTTAATCACACAAGTAGCTGCACCAAGAGGTTCATTTTTAGTTTTGATGGGTTGCCACCATATACTGCTAGGTGTCACTGGTGGATTTTGGGAGCAATTAGAATGATTTGGATGATCGATCATTCTAGTTGTATGAATCAGAAGAGTTCTAATTCATCGAAAGATGTTTCGATGATGATGATGATAGAGATCATGATATATCCCATTACCATATAGAACTGAATCTAACTGGATCACACATACAAGGGTTTGGATCTGGATATCATCAATTAGACTAATCCAGTTCAATTGATTTGAATTAGATTCAATTAGGTTCAAGAAAATCGTGCTAGCACACGATTGAGCCTAATATTCTCCTTCAATTATCATTAAAAGTTTTCTCGACTGAGCCAAATATGTTTATGCTTACTCAGGTACCTTTACTTGGTCTGACTGAAGCTTGTCTAGGTCAGGAAAGAGTTATCTTAATTTATAAGATAAAATTGAGACAACACCTGCTTTTTTCCATCACCTGCTAAGTCTTATCTTTTGACTTTGGTTAAACATTGATCTTTGATACTTAGACATCTACCCATGTGTCATGCACCCATAGGAGATTCATTTTGGATTAGGGGCACATGCCTAGGGAGGCATGCGCCCATGGATAGAGGCACCTGGAGTCCCATACAGATGGAACTCTAGTTACTTCGGGGTTTCTACCTAGCTGGCGCCAAGGAATAGACTTTGACTAGTCTTAGGCGCCATCTAAGGATGATTTAAAGAGACTCATATTTGATTGGATCAGATGATGTTATTCCATCAATCAGATTTAGATCTGATTGCACAAAGTGATGTGATTGGCCGGGATGATGTGGCACTACATGGCGCAATAGGGTCTATATAAATCCTATCTGTGCTTAGTTTCAAAGAGATTAGACCATTGCCCATATCACAAGGCTGCCCCTCTCCCTCCTCCATGCCATCTTTAGTTCCTCTCTCTCCTCTCCTTGCCCAAGGAGATTTGGGCTCCAGTTTGGTGCGATCCAGGTAAGAGAAAGGTGATGAGAAAGAAAAAAGGCAGCACTACTGTAAGAGATGATTCCAAATCTTCAAAAGGAGTTTTGAAGATCCTCCAAATTAGATCCAAATCTGATATTTGGAGAGGTGATAAAGAAGAAGAAGATCTTCAGATTCAGTCTGAATGGATATCGGTAGAGGTCAGGCACTTGCATGGCTAGATCTAGAACCTCAGGCAATCAATAGAATCATCATAAGATAATCTGATTACCCAACAACAAGATATAAATTTAATTTAATTTAATTTTATTTTATTTTTATTTATTAGCTCTATAAAATTAGATTTAAAATATCTTAGATCTAATCTAGATTTAAAAGAGAATTTTTGAAATCTCTCTCGATCCAATCAGATCTGAACGAATCTGACCTAGAAAATTAGATTTTTCCTTCAATTGGTATTAGAGCCAGGTTCTCATAAATTATTTAAATCTAATTTAAATTTATTTTTAATCTAATAATTAGATGATTTTAGATGTCACATGAGATATGATTAGATTTAAAATTAAAAAAATTAAAATTAAATAATTTAGATCTAAGTTCTACAAGATGTATGACTAGTTGTAAAATAGAATTATTCTCTGTATAGTCTTGCATGATCATAATTTAATTTAATTAAATTATAATTTTAGATCTATTTATTTACTATTTTTTTGTATTATAAATATTATAATAAGATCTAAAAAATAGAAAATAAAATTATTTAATTTTTGGTTCATATGAGATATGATGAATGCATGTTTAGACTAGTTGTAGAATAGTTCTACATAATAGTCTAGAATAAAATTTATTTTGATGTGATCAATTTAAATTTAATTTTTTAGATGAATTATGACATAATTTAGATTTGAAAATATAAATAATATGATACATGAGATGTATGCAAAACATGTTTATAGTTAGATCAATTTTTTATATATTAGATATATGATGTAGATCTAACAAGTTTTATAATCTTATATTTCTGATTAAGGCATTCTCTTTAGCTGTCCGATCATAAGAACAAAGTAGGGTTTAAAGGCTCTCTCCTTTCATTCGATGGGATATTCTTATGATGTGTAAGGGTGCAGCACGTTCATCCTTAATCAAAAATTAAGAACTTATTTTCTACAAAACCCTAGATTCTGAAATCCTAGGATTTTATTTATATGTTTTATTTATGAATCCTAAACTTAATTAAGAATTAAGATTATGAAATATATATTAGGTCTAAAATTAAGTATTTTAGATCTAAGACATATTCATAAAATTGGATTCGGGCTTGGGTAGCTCGATTAGGTCTAAGCAATTGATCAAACCGAATCAAGAGTTGGTTAGATGGGATCAACAGTGCTAATATTGACCAGCCTAATAGGATTAAGTCTGGGTCAAGATCGATTTACGTGAGTGATCGATCAAGCTAAGACCTAATTAGGCTCAGTGGTTAGAGTCTAGATTGTAGGCTAACCCAATTGGTTCTAGCTCAACAATTTGGTGTCTAAGGTAAGTTTGGCAGATACGACCGACTGGTATTTAATTAGGAGCTACTCGACTCGAATGTGTTCTTATCGAGTTAATGGCATATCTCTTCCACCGGTCTCACTTACCTAGCCATATTTGTTGACTCAGTCCTGATCTGAGGTGGTCAATAATCCGAGCTAACCCATGCCACTAGGTTGGTCATAATGGTTATGACTATGTCAAGTCTAGTTTAATGAGACCTAAATCAAATTTTCCTAAAAAAAGATTAAGTCTAAGGTCTTCCACCATTGTAGATGTGCGGGTCCTTTCTGGGGTTGATTGTTCTTGGCTGGTTACAGTGGTTTAGTTGCATCGAAAAGATGCAACCATATCTATTAGGCATTGGATGCTATGGGCTGGAGGATGGATTGGGCTCAATATTCTGGATACAGTGAGAAACTCAATTAGAAATCCAATTTGTGCAAATGGTTGATCTAACTTAACTAAGAAGTAGATCAATATTTCAGGCACAGCGAGATTCATGAATTAGAGACCAAGTTTGGGTACACCATGATTAGAGAATCATTGAACTAGAGTTGTTCACTCATTGGCTAACCCATCACCAATAACTGTTAGGTGAGGTGATGAGTCAGTTGGTGGAACTGCACCACCTACTAAAAATCATTAATCATGGAGATTTTTACATCTCTATAGAGGGAGTATAGGGATCTGACAAAATAGTGGGAGCTAATTTATTTAAAAATAAAATTTCTAAATAAATTAATCAAGTCTTAATTACAATATCTAACTAGAAACTTTGACTCTCTATAAGAAAATGTCTACATCCAACCCACTAGCACGAATCCTGGACACCCATAGACTGACCAAACCCAATTACAAGCATTGACTTCAAAACTTCAAAATCATTTTGGATTCTGAGAAGTTAACTCATGTATTGGATCAGGATCCCCCCACCTTATCAGCTCATCCATCCATTGAACAGAGAGCGTCTCTTGATAAGTAGATGAACGAAGATAACAAGGCCAGATATTATATGTTGGGCTCGATGTCTGATGAGCTTCAGCACCAACATGAAGATATCAAGACTGTCCACCAAATGTTGGCTTACTCACAAGAGATGTTTGGTGAATAGAGTCGCATAGCTAAGTATCAAGTCACTAAATGACTATTCAAGGCTAAAATGCGTGATGGGTAGTCAGTCCAAGATCATTGTTTGATGATAATCAAGGACTTGGAAGAGCTTGAGAAGCTCGAAGTGAAGTTAGACCTGAATCTGCAGAATGATATAATTTTGCAATCTTTTACTGATGCATATGGTAGTTCATCATGAACTACCATATGCATAAATTTCAAAATTTCTTGGCCAAACTTATGAACATGCTGGTTACTGCTGAGCATTCTGTGAAAGGTTCTAAAGGCTCAGTTCTTGCTATGAAATAGACTTCTTCCAAGAAAAAATCTTTTGGAAAGAAAAAAAGTTATGAAAAAGAAGAAGGTGGAAGAAGAAAAGAAGAAAAAGGCAGAACTGAAGAAGAAGGCTGCTGACAAAGAAAAATATTTTCATTACAATAATGATGGCCACTGAAAGCGGAACTGTCCTACTTACCTGGCCATCCTAAAGAATAAGAAGGAGGTAGGTCCTTCTGGAGGTATGCTTGTTATTGAGTCTAACCTTACGGTTTCTTCTACATTCAGTTGGATGCTTGACTCTGGTTCTAGTGCTCATTTGTGCACTTCTATGCAGGGTCTTGAGGATAGCAGGAGGCTAAGGGATGGCGAGATGATCCTATGCATCGAAAATGAGGCAAGAATTGCTATCGTGGCCGTGGAAACATACCCTCTTCGACTACCATCTGGTTTAGATTTAATATTAAAAGATTGTTATTATGTGCCTGCAGCAAGCAGAAATTTGATTTCTATTTCATGTCTAGCACTAGAAGGCTATGTAATTAATTTTTTTAAGGACCATTACAACATTCTTTATGAAAGAAATAAAATTGCAAGTGGTTTTCTTATTAAAGGTCTTTACCAATTATATATTGATGTATTTATTTTAATATCGAGCAAAATGTGAATGCCATAAAACGACCTAAGGATAGTCCAAACGATAGGTATCTATGGCACCTAATACTAGGTTATAAAGCAAAAGATAGGGTTAACAAATTAAAAAAAATCGGGCTATTGAGTCCATTGACTTTCAAGTCATATTCAATTTATGAATCTTGTCTTCATGGTAAAATGACTAAGCTTCCTTTTGTAGGATATAGAGAAAGGGCCACGGATCTACTTGCCATAGTACATATTGATGTGTGCAGCCCATTTGATGTGCCAGTTAGAGGCAACTTTATCTACTTCATAATCTTTACCGATGATTTATCTAGGTATGGATATGTGTATCTTATGAGATACAAGTTTGAAGCTTTTGAAAAGTTCAAAGAATTCAGACATAAAGTAGAAAAGCAAACTGAAAAATCCATTAAGGTTCTTCGATCAGATCGAGGAGGTGAATACCTTAGTCAAAAATTCCTAGACTATCTCAAGCAAAATGGCATAGTCTCTTAATGGACTCCATCTAGAACGCCTCAACTCAATGAGATTTCAGAATGAAGGAACTGGATCCTATTAGATATGGTCCAATCCATGATGAGCTTCATAGATCTCTCTGATTTTTTTTAGAGACACAGTTTGTTAACTATAATATACTTACTATATAGGGTTCCTTCTAAAACCATTCTTACCACACCGTATGAGATATGGCATGGTAAGAAATCAAGTCTGAGTCATCTCAGAATTTGGGATTGTTCGGCTCATGTCAAAAGACAATAAGCAGACAAGTTAGGTCCTTTAGAGCTTGATTTATAGGATATCCTAAAGAGTTATTAGGATATTATTTCTACATTCCAGAAAATCACAATGTGATTGTGAGTCGACATGCCATCTTTCTTGAAAAATAGTTTATTCAAACACCTTTCATTTTTCGTCATTTATGAGTCGACAAGTTAGGTACCTTTACTTGGTCTGACTAGAGCTTGTCCAGGTCAGAAAAGGATTATCTTAATTTATGAAATAAATTGGAGACAACACCTTTCATTTTCCATCACCTACTAATTCTTGTCTTTTGATTTTGGTCAAACATTGATCTTTGATACTTAGACATCTACCCATATGTCATGCATCCATAGGAGATTCATTTTGGACTAGGGGTGCATGCCTAGGGTGGCGTGCGCCCATGGATAGAGGTGCTTGGAGTCCCATACAGATGGGACTCCAGTTACTTTGAGGTTTCTACCTAGGTGGCATCAAGAAATAGACTTTGATCAGTCTTAGGCACCATCTAAGGATGATTTAGAGGGGCTCTTATCTGATCAAATCAGGTAATGTCATCCCACCAATCAGATTTAAATCTGATTGCACGAAGCGACGTGATTGGCTGGGATGATGTGGCACTGCATGGCGCAACAGGATCTATATAAACCCTATCTGCACCTAGTTTCAGAGAGATTAGACCATTGCCCACACCACAAGGCTGCCCCTCTCTCCTCTCCATGCCCAAGGAGATTTGGGCTCCAGTTTGGTGCGATCCAGGCAAGAGAAATGTGATGAGAAAGGAAGAAGGCAACACTGCTGTAAGAGACGATTCCAGATCTTCAAAAGGAGTTTTGAAGATCTTCCAAATTAGATCCAAATCTAATATTTAGAGAGGTGATAAAAATGGAGAAGATCTCCAAATCCAGCTTGAGTGGATACTGGTAGAGGTCAGGCACTTGCGTGGCTAGATCCAGAACCTCAGGCAATCAGTAGGATCATCATAGGGTAATCTAATTACTCAACAAAAAGGTATAAATTAAATTAGATTTAATTTACTTTTATTTTTATTTATTAGATCTATAAAATTAGATCTGAAATATCTTAGATTTGATCTGAATTTAAAAGAAAAAATTTTTGAAATATCTCTCTTGATCCAATCATATCTGAATGAACCTGATCCGGAAAACTAGGCTTTCCCTTCATCCCAAATATTATTGTCATCTTTTTTCTTCTCCTTTTATGCATTTATTCAAGAGTTGGATGCCACCAAGACTCCTCTTTGGACTAGTTTTTGACCTAATCCTCCTATAAAATAAGGAGATGCCTCCTTTAAAGAGTCTTGGGCATGAGAAATACCTGAAGGTTTGTGAGGATTTATGGTGCTCCCAAGCCTTGGGAGGCCACGAGAGGAGCCAGGGTGTTGGCTCCGGGGAGACTAAGATAGGTTTGGTCCTAGAGCTAGGATAGGAGTTATCCTAGAATGGAGGCAGTGTTTAGCCCTCTATGGGCTCAAGATCCAGATATTGATGGTCTTGAGGGGCTTGGTTGGTGCTTTGAAGACCTGAAACACAAGATAGAGTAAGAAATCTAAGCCAGAGCATGAAGACTATAGAAAAAGACTTTTATGCAAGTTAGCTGGCTCAGTCCAGGACTGGGTTGGCTAAGTCTTAGAGAACAGGCCAAAGAAAAAGATACATTTTGGGACTACAGGCATGGCATACAACTGGATCAGCTCAGTCTAAAATTAAGCTGACCCAGTATCAGGTTAGCCATGTTGGGGTTATCAACACGCTTTGATATAACTTATTAAAGATCTAGTACCAATAGATTGTGATAGAAAAAAAGAAGAAATCAAAATAAAAATAATTAAGTATATAGATCAGCCTAAAGGCTCGCCTCCACGGGACATATAAAACTTTATTATGAAAAAGAAAGAGATACAAGAGGAGATTATCCACTCTCAACTCATGTATATAATCCTCTCGATAAGAAATTATCTTGAACAAACTCTCTCTTGGAGATCCCCTAAAACAATCATAGTTCGCTGCCTAGCTGTCTGCCCAAAGACCCTGCTTATGCTATCCGCTATTGCCCTTTTCTCTGCTTTCTGCATCTCAAGCTCTGTCAAAATCACCAAGCCACTGCCACTGCCTTTAGCTTTCGATCTATTGCTTATAAAGGCCACAGATATAGTCCAAAACCTAGTAAAACATGGAAAAGAAATCTCGTATGCCATAATAAATGCCCGGTCCATGCTCTCTAGCATATATATCATGAAAAAAAACCCTTGTGCCTGCACGATCATGAGGCTGCCTGAGCCTAGGCCATTGCCTGCACGCGTGCATGCCTTGGCTTGGGCCTAACCCACACTGGGCCACACGCCTGTGTTGGGCCACGCGCCCATGACTGGGCTGCTTCCAGGGCCGCTGGCCACTACGCCATGCCCGCGCATTGGTTGGCTTGCATGCTAGTGCATGCTTGGGCTGGCTCCCATGGGCCCACGTGCCTGGGTCGCACCTGCAGTGGGCCTGTCGATCGTGGACCCCACTTTGGCTTCCACTACGATGCTTCGAGTGCTTTCTTCGGGCGTATCTTTCTCATTTGGACTCCGATTGAGGTATTCTTAGCCTTGTTGGACTCTGTTCGTTGTCTTGGACCTCATTGTGGGCTTAATGTGGAAGAATTTAAGGAGTTACTCTAAACAATCTCTACCTCGACTTAATATTCGATCTCCATCTATTCGAGAGCTTGTCTAGCACCCTCATGCCCTGAGGCAATTACCTATTGATCATGGATGGGCAAATGCAGAAGTCGAGCCAGGCCGCTCGATCCCACCTCCATCAACTACTGTAATAATCTGTCTGAGTTGAGACTTGCTCGGGATAGCTTCTTATAGCAATAGAAATTTTACCTTACGATGTTGCATGTCGTCCTCCTGAGTCTCTCATCCTGTGCCCGATCCATCTCCACCTGGAGCTCAACCTCGCAGGGAGCTTCCTGACATGAGGTAATATTCTTCATACTTTCTTCCTCTTAGCACCACCCTACTGCCATGCATGACCTTCAGGATTCCTCCATCAGCTTTCCATCTAAAGTCGATCGAATCCAGTTTGCTTAGTGAAATTAGATTCTTCTTAAAGCTGGGTATGTATCAGACCTCTCCCAACTTCTTCACTATTTTATCATGGCATTTCATGCCGACCGTCCCACTGCTTTTGTCTCATAGCTCGATTCATCTGGTAGGAATACAGTGCCCTCACTGGTCTCCAGGGAGAATCATCTTCTCTCTGCAACATACATGATGGAAACAAGTAGAATCCATAATCAACTAGGAGGAAGAAGTAGATACCTCATCAATAACTAGAAAGATATCATCACTACCTTCTGTATCACTACTAGCCAGCACCATAGTAGCCCTCATTCGATCCTTGAGTTATGGGCAATCCTTGACTCGATGCCCCAACTTGTTGCACTTGTAGCATCTAATCTTGCTTTGGTTCCTTATCATTGTCCTCCTCGCAATCCTCTGCCACTCCGTTTACTGCCTTCTGCTCCTCCAAAAACCATTAAAGTTGAGCTGCCACCATCTGAGCTTGAAGCTGGGTTCTTCCTCCTAAGAACCTCATTCTGGAGAATTGCTGCAGTGACTTCGTCTATCTTGATGGTGCTCTTTCGCACTAGAAAAGCAGTCACCAAGGACTCATATGAAGGGGAAAGTGATACAAGCAAAATCAATGCCCTGGTCTTCTCCTTAATTTTTTTGCCAATACTAAGAAGGTCGGTAAGGATCTTCTAAAAGTTAGATAGATGCTCCCACACGCTCTAACCTTTGTCCATCTGTAGTTGATAGAACTACATCTAAAGGAAGAGGGTGTTGGTGAGGGACTTTATCATGTACAACTCCTCGAGCTTCGACCATAGTGCCATCGAGAAAGTCTCTCCAAGTACATGTATCATCATATCATCCATTAGGTATAAGCAGATCGTGCTTACCATCTGCATCTAGATCCACTTTAAATCCTTCGCCTCTGTGGTGGCTGGCATCTCATCATACAAAAGAGCATCGATCAAACCTTATTGGATGAGGACATTCTTTATCCTTGCTTGCCATAAGAAGAAATTACTCTTTCCATCAAACCTACTGATATCCATCTTGATTGAGCTTGTCTTCTTCATGTTCTTCAATCTCTATCACTATTGCTGTAATCTACGCTCTAGTACCATCTAGGCTTTGATACCAATTATTGGGGGTATCAACATGCTTTGATACCACTTGTTAAGGATCCAGTACTAGTGGATTGCGACAGAAAGAAAGAAGAAACCAAAATAAGAACAATCAAGTACGTGGATCAGCTTAAAGGCTCACCTCCATGGGGCATGCAAAACTTCACTATGAAAAAGGAAGAGATACAAGAGAAGATTACCTACTCTCAACTCACGTATATAATCCTCTCAACAAGAAGTTACTCTGAACAAACTCTCTCTTGGAGACCTTCTGAAATGATCATAGTTCGCTGCCCAGTTGTCTGCCCAAAATATTTGCTCCTACTATCTGCTGGCATCCTTTTCTATGCTCTCTACATCTCAGGCTCTCTTAAAATCACCAAGCCATCACCACTGCCTTTAGCTTTTGGTCTGCTGCTCATAAAGGCCATGGATATAGTCCCAAACCTAATAAAACATGGAGAAGGAATCCGGTAAGCCACGATAAATGCCCGGTTCACACTCTTTGGTACGTAGACAATGAAAAAAACCCTGCACCCGCACGATCGTGAGGCTACCTAGGCCCAGGTTGTTGCCCATGCGTGTGCATGCCTAGGCCTAGGCTGCGCCCGCGTGCGCTCGGCCTGGGTTGCGCATGGGGCTGGGCCGCACGCCCGCACCTAGGCCAAGCCCAAGGCCACTAGCCGTTGGGCTGCACCGACATGTTGGCTGGCCCATGCACCAGTGCACACCTAGGTTGGCCCCCATGGGCCTGCGTACCTGGGTCACACCTTCGATGGGCCTACTGACCATAGGCTCCACTTTGGCTTCTGCTGTAATGCTTCGAGTGCTTTCTTTGCATGTATCTTTCTCATCCAGACTCTGATTGAGGTATTCTTGGGCTCGTTGGACTTCGTTCATTATCTTGGACCTTACTATGGACTTAATATGGAAGAATTTGAGGCATTATTCTCAATAAGCTGGCTTAGTGCTGAGACTGAGCTAGCTCAATGTGTGGGTAGAGCTACACGACGCATCTATTTGAGACTAGGATAGAAACTTATCTTAGGGGTCTTAAAGTCGGGTTCAAAAGGTGTTAAGGGGGCTAACTCATGTATGGATCGGGTTTAGATCCAGGGGATGAGAGTATGGGAGACATGGGTGTACATGGGCTAGGTGAGTGCTTTCATGTATTGGTTTAGCCATGAGAGTTTTTGGTCAGGCCTATTGACTATGTATAAATACATAGGTTATATTAAGATTTTAAAGAGAGCAATCACTATAGATCTTTTCTTCCTCAATCTCTCTTCTCTCTTCTCTCTAGTGTTGTTGCCCTAGGTTTGTGAAGAAGTTCTATAGAGAGGGGGCACCTCCCTCAAGCCCAAGGAGGGAGGCACTCCAGTATAGATCTAGGTGATGATCTATGGTATGCTATTCTTAAAGAATAAAAGGTCTCTTCATATCCATGCTAAAGATCAAAAATTTTTGCAACATGGTATCGAAGCTTGGTGATGCCAAGATAACAATTGATATCAAAGATTGGTAGTTTCAGGGTGATGTGCCAACATTTAGTGTCAGAGCCTGATGGTGCATGAAAGAGTAGGAGAAGTCATATAAGGTGAAATCAAAAATCTCATGAGTATTTCACGGTATGTCTTAGATCAACCTTTGTTATTGCTATGGTTTGGCCAATCGAGAGCAACGGATTAAAGGTGGAGGCTGAAATAATTAATAGGAAGGAATTTTCTTAGGTGGAAGGTTTGGATGCATGATTTGCTAGTCAATCTTGGTAAAAAGATTAGGATGTATGACGGATGACAGGCAGAGAGCACCGGAGTGCTGCAGTAGCATTTTTCTAGAGATACAGGATTGAGAGAGACTCGGTGGTGTAGCAGCTGAGGAAGGTATCTCAATAGAAAGCATTAAGGTTCTCTAGGAAGATGGCAGTGTGGGGTAGTTAATGGTTGAATAGAGATTTTCCAAGAGGTAATGGTTGAAGAAAGGCTGAAGAAGTGACTATACGTCCTTCGGTTGTAGGAAGGTGGGGAAATAGTTGAAGATGTATTCAGTAGTTTGGTCGAAGCATGGATTGGCGGAGCCTTGGGGATGATGAAGATGGATGATCCATGAAGGTCCAGTAGGTTTGGGACCGGATGGCTATAGAGCGATGTAGAGATGAGTCAGGAAGTGCTGGAGTGCTATAGTAGCACTACTTTGGAGGCACAGGGGTTGAGAGAGGCTCGATGGTATAGTAGCCAAGGGATATCTTAGAAGAGAGTGTCAGAGGCATCTCAGAGAGACCTGAAGTAGGTCTTAGGGAGAGCCAGGAGGTCTTAGGGAGCGTCTGGAGGTCTTAGGCAGCTGAAAGTATCCTGGATCAGGTTTCTTCTGCAAGAGCATTAGAAAGAGTTGCAACTCAGTGGAGGATGGTTTGTGCATAGCAAGAGAGGATTCGGATACCTATGGAATATGGTGTCTAGATGAGACAAGGAGTGCTAGATTGCTGTAGTAGTGCTTCCCTGGAGGCAAGGGATTGAGAGAGGCTTGATGATGCAATAGCTGAGAGAGGTATCTCAATGAAGAGTGTTAGGAGGCATCTTAGGAAGACTAGGAGTAGGTTTCAGGAAGAGCCAGGGAGTCTCAGAAGCCTCGAGATAAGATAGATGGATCTAAGTTTAAGATAGGGTTTGAGCTGTAGTTCCTCCAGGTGCAATTGAAATGATGGCTGGTGTAGGGGCAAAAGAGAAGAAGGCTAGGATGGAATTTTTTAGGGTTCAGTCGTTGGATTCAGAAGAGTTGGATGAGCTCTTGGATTTTAGTGGTGCCCATGGATTGTGGAGGTATTCGAGATGGCTTCGAAGAGGGCCATGGAGTTTGGAGGGTTCGAAGGAAAAGTGATGGTGTTCGAGATGCAGCGGTTGGCCTAGCAGTGCAGCATTGGATGGTTGACCTCGGATGACTTGATGATAGAGTCAGAATCTTATGTAGCATCAGTGGACTTCGGGTATAGGTGGAGCTCCAAAGTGGTGGCCTCATGGGTGGAGAGAAAATTTGGTATGAGTTTAGAGTGGAAAGATGCAGGAGGATCGATATCCTAGCACCAGCACCAGTGATGCAATAGTTTTAGGTAGAGCGGCACGTGCAGATAGACAGGCATAGTTCTGAGGAGATCGTGTTAGATGGTATAGCATGTCCTAGTACAGGAATGCTATTGATTCTTCAGAAAAGTTCAAAAAAAGTGATGTAGCTAACAAGCAGAAGAGGTCCTATAATTCCAAGGTGGTGCTAAGGAGCAAGCACAGATCTTCAGTGGTGGAGGCGGTCATCCCAAAGGCCTCAAAGGTGCACAATAGTTCAAGAAGATTAACGTAGGTGATGTTTACATAAGGGGCTGTCAGGGTATGCAACAATAGCGAGATTATGTAAGAGGGCATCGCTAAGAATTTACCAAGGCTTGGAGGCATCAAGATGGAGATTATGAGGATTTATGGTACTCTCAAGCCTTGGGAGGCTACGAAAAGAGCCAGGATGTTGGCTCTGAGAAGACTAGGTTAGGTGTGGTCCTAGAAATAAGACAAGAGTTATCCTAGGGTGGAGGTAGTGTTTAGCCCTCCACGAGCTCAATGTCCAAGTGTTGAGGGCCTTAAGGGATTTGGTTGGTGCTTCGAAGATCTAGAGCACAAGGTGGAGCATGAAAACTAAGTTGGAGCATGAAGACTGCATAAAAGAATTTTTTTGCATGTTAGCCAGCTTAGTTCAGGACTAGGTCGGCTAAGCCTCAGAGGACAAGCCAAATAGAAAGATGCATTTCGGGACTACAAGCATGGCAAACAACTAGGTTGGCTCAGTCTGAAACTGAGCCGACCTACGGGTCTTATGGCCTGGTTTGAGAGGTCTTAAAGGGGCTAATTCATGTATGGATCGGGTTTAGATCCAGGGGATGAGAACATGGAAGATATGGGTGTACATGGGCTCGATGAGTGCTTTCATGTATTGGATTAGCTAGGAATGTTTTTGGTTAGGCCTAATGGCTATATATAAATACATAGGTTGTATTAGGATTTTAAAGAGAGCAATCAATATAGATCTTTTCTCCCTCAATCTCTCTTCTTTCTTCTCTCTAGTATTGTTGCCCTAGATTCTTAAAGATGCCCTAGAGAGAGGGAGCCTCCCTCAAGCCCAAGGAGGAAGGCACCCCAGTATAGATCTAGGTGATGATCTATGGTATGCTATCCTTAAAGAACAAAAGATCTCTCCATATCCATGCTAAAGATCAGAGGTTTCCGCAACATGGTATCAGAGCTTGGTGATGCTAGGACAATAATTTGTATTAGAGATTGGTAATGCCATGGTGATGCACCAACAAAGTTCCATGGTAAAAAAACTAGAGAATTGGAGAGAAAGGGCATTGGGTTTTGTGCGCCAAGAATTTTGGAGGTGGTGGTTTCTTTTGGACATGAACTTTCCATGTCCTATTAAGAGAAAATAAAGAGAAGAAGAGTCTTCTCTTAAGAGCTTCTCTTTGAAATTTCTTCTCTCCATATTTTATATGTTTTTCCATTAGGAGAATCTGAGGGAAAGAGATGAGGGGTGTCGAGGATGGATGCTCCAAGTTGTTGGGGCGTCGAGGTTTATTTTGGACATGATCTGATCATGTCCTGATGAGAGAAGAAGAAGAGAAG
Organism: Cocos nucifera; assembly: GCA_006176705.1. NCBI lineage: Eukaryota > Viridiplantae > Streptophyta > Magnoliopsida > Arecales > Arecaceae > Cocos > Cocos nucifera. Next base: position 52,009 of record QRFJ01001002.1, read on the forward strand.
AAAGTATTCTCTTAGTCTTTCTTTGAGTATCTTTCTTCTCCACTTTTTGTGAGATTTTTATATGAGAGAAATCAGAGAGAAAGAGACTAAGAGCATGGAAAAATTATAGAGGAGAAGGTCTCCTCTTGTCAAGGTTTAAAGATTTGTTTAAGACATCAAATGTTGATATCTTGAAGAGAAGATAGGTCTTCTCTTAATGGTCTTTTTTAAGCATGTTTCCTTTCTTCATTTAGGGAGATCTAAGAGTTGGACTTCTTCCTTGATCCTCCTTCTAATATTCATCTCTTGGAGTGTGCAAGAGATCTAAAGATATTTTTATAGATCGACCATTAGGAGGGATTCACGAGAAGCAAGCATTTCGAGCGGATCTTCATTCGACGAACCTCCGATCGGAGTGGCAACTTTATGCTGACAACCTATAAAGGCCAGACATGTGGTGCAACTCCAAGCAATAAGGATAATAATGGAATCGATCATGGTGTTCTCGACCCATGTGAAGATAAGAGATTCGATCTGTTCTTGACCTAGATATGATCTAGAATTTTCTAGAAGTATTCTAGATCTAAGGTATTGACGGGATCAATACGAAATTATTTTAATTTTTAGATTTATGATTGCATCTTGATATGTCATTGGCCCAAGATGTAGGGTTTAGTGATTAGATCACATGCATATTATAGGTTAAATAGTTTAATCTGTATCTTTCGCTGCGTCTTATTTTAAAAAAGAAATTGAAATCTATGTATGAAACCCTGCATGTTTTCCAACAATATTGACCAAGCTCTCGGGGCCAAGGGAACGACCACATCTGAGGTGAGGAGCAAAATGATAAAGCTCTCAAGATCAAGAACATAGATGTCCCATAATCAGAACATCCATCATAAATATCTCTAAATCGATAGAGGACCAAGGAGGTCCCTCTGCTTCCTTAAGTAGGCAACCATAGCTCCAGCGGAGGAACAAAGCTTCATTCCCCTATGAGGGGTTACACCATTCTGTCACCATCTCACAGAATATTCTAAATGTCACTTATGGAGGAAAAAGCAGACGGGAGTCTCCCTTAAAAAGGGAAGTCCACCAAAATAATTCCTGTCAAATTACACCATGTGCTAGTCCACGATTGGATGAATGCACTGCCCACAGCTGTATGTTAAGGCCTTAGATGTGAATTATGGCTACGTCGCTTCTAAAGCTATGTGCATTTAATGCTGCATAGAAAAATGAGCATGTCCCATCAGTTACATGCATGATTAACGAAAAGATCAATTTGTGGGCCCTCAAGTTGGAGTAATTTGCTTGAGGCCCTTTGAACTGAACTTTTAACTCCTTAGGTTGGAGTAAAATAGAAAGACCAAATTAAAAAGGAGAAAAGGTTGTGTTGGTGCAAAATTTGGTCATTGCTGGAGAAGCCCCAAAGTAGGAGAAGAAGAGATCACCGCTAGTGACTTGTAAAACAAGTCTTGTCCAAAGCCTGGGAGGGGGTGGCTCCATCAAGACCCTCTGACGAATAAGTCAACTCTTTCGGCCAATAGAAATGGAGTACTCAGTCGAGAGAGTTGTAGAGTATTGAGAAGGAGAAGAGAGCATAGAGAAAACATATCTGGAGGATCCCTTTTATAAATGGAGTTGGTAACAAATTTATAGTGACAGCCATAACTGTCGGATAGTGAGCCACGTGGAGTTTGTTATGGAGGATAGTGTCTATTGCCGGGAGGTGCCGGTCTATTTGAGATTTGATAGTCAAAGTTTGGATGAGTAAGCATCGGTTGGTGATGACCTTTGAGCTATATCAATTCAAGAGGAGTTCAGACTCCTCTAAGATAGTTTGGGTGTGGATCGGTTCATACCATGTTCAAGGTCAGATTTGTGTAGGAGAGGAGACTCTTCTAGAATCAGAAAGTAGATCTACTGGAGAGATCTATGCATAGCTCTTATGGAGAAGAAATCCGAGGAAGAATTCGTCTGATGGAGGAATCCAACTATTGGGAAGAATCCTGGAAGGAGTTTGCCTGTTGGAGGAGTACGGAAGGAATTTTCCTGTTGAGGGAGTCTGAAAGGAGTTTGACTGTTGGAGTCTAGAAGGAGTTCGCCTATTGGAGGAATCAGGAAGGAGTTCGTCTGTTGAAATTCGGAAGGAGTTTGACTGCTAAAGGAGTTCGCCTGTTGGAGAAATTCGGAAGGAGTTCGACTGCTAGAGGAGTTCATCTATTGGAGTTCAGAAGGAGTTCGGCTGCTAGAGGAATTCACCTATTGAGAGAATCCAGAAGGAGTTTGCCTACTAGAGAAGTTCAGTCATTGGAGGGAGATCGGCCGAAGGGATGCGCAGGTGCTGGGGACTTGGCCGATTCTCTGGGGCAATATTGACAGTTCATGCTTGCCTAGAGAAGGAATCCACGATGTCTCATCGAATCCAAAATCGATCTTCCTGATCAATCAGATTCTCTGGCTACAATGTCAGAGGTTGGTCATTCTAGAATGATTTAGAGATTGAATATTTCTGTGGGTTGAGGTTCAGTTTCTATAACCACAACCAGACAGAACTAATTTAGTTAAAATTTTAGCCGAACTTTTGTAGGCATGGATTTATCCCCAACACTAGCCCCCTACTCCCGAGTTCAAAGTTCGAAGGATGGAAGCAAGATGGAGACTATCGAAATTTGAAGGATTTTTCGATCCTACTGGGTTTTCAGCTTCTAGGCGGGACGGGATGTTTTGGCTTTTATTGGGCTGACGTCGGAGCTTCGTATATGCATGATGACCTGAAGAGATGTTTTTCAAATTCTCCATCGGAAGTTTGTCCTAAGTACAGCACCATTAAGGGTCTGTCCGTTGGAAGCTTTATGCCATGATGAGTGGGACACATGTTGATTAGAGATCGGTTGAAGAAAATCTACAATCATAATTGCTCTGGGGCTCCAGGGGTTACTTAAGCCTACCCTCCTCGGAGTCTCTACTTCTAAAATCTTCCTTTCCTCCCTCTGATTTTCTTCTTCATCCCGATTAAGAGCCCAAGCTACTTCCTTTGGTTTTCGACGTACCTTCCTTCGATTCTTGCTCCATTCGCCATCTCTTTGTTCTTCTCAACAAATTTAGGTCAGCTTTCTGATACTTTTCAAATTATCTTTGCATTCTTACTTTCTCATTCTTTCTGTTCTTGTCGAACCTTGAATGTCTCTTTTTTTTTTTTGATTTTTTGGATAATTTCTTGATTTTACCTTCATCCAAATGTCTAGTGAGGGATCTTGGTCGACTTGTTCTAAGAGTTCGGCCTCTTTAAGCTTGACGAACCCACCTCCTGAGGAGGTCGAACCCTTGGGATCGACCCATCCTTTTGCGCCTGCGATCATTTCTTATAGACTTCAACCTGCCGACCTTTTCTTAGCGAGAATTCGGTTTGGAATTCCTCTTGAGTACGAGCTTGAGCTCCTTGGACTTGACGATCGAGCCTGCTAGCCCCCTCCTGGCTGAATCTGTCTATACATCGAAACCTTTTGGGCTAGGCTTAGGTTACCTTTACCTTTTTTCATAGCTAACTTATTTAGGTTTCTCAATATTTTCCTTACTACCATGGTGCCAAACTTCTTTAGATTTATCATAGGATTTCTCTCCCTATGCACCATGGTAGGCGTCCGACCTACCATTTTCCTATTTCATAATTTTTTTATCTTTAAACATCACCCCACCGCTAAGGATTGGTGGTATGTGTCTCCATAGTTTGGGAGGAAGGGACTGCTTAAAGGTGTCCCTTCCTCTATTCACGACTAGAAGGAGAAGTTCTTTTTCGTTTTCCATCCCACCCTAGAACTAGGGCTACCTCCATGGGGTGAGGTAAGAAAATTGGTTCACCGAGCTCCTGGGCTAGAAAATGAAGATTGGAGCTCGACCGATAGGCTGAAGTCTTTTGATGCTCCACCAATCCCTAGACTCCTGGATGAGTAAATCTTGTTCAATTTTGGCCTCAATCCTCTTAACCCGATAGGAGTTTGTGATATTCAGTCGGCTGGATGGTATTCATTTTTCTAATCTTCTAACTTTGTCTTTGCAGAAATGACCTCCGAGGAATGGAACCGCTTGACGAAGGAGGTCCAAACCCTTAAAAGGAAGGGCGGTTCTTCTAACAAACCACAGAAGAAGGTCCGACTGGAGAGTCAAGCTAGGCTGCACTGGTTTGGTCCATGTCGGCCCTTGAACCCATTGCTACTGTAACAAGCCCGATCTTGTCTGATAAGGCCATCCCTCTTGCTCCTGTTCGACAAGGAGGAGCTGTGGAGAAGAAGAAGAAGAGGGCCATCGGCAAGAAAGTCGAACGAAAGGCTAAGAGCTTTGCAGGAGGGGACCTTGGCTAGGAATAGGGTTCCCTAGATGATCGAGAGGTCATCTAGGAACTAATGGAGGGGAGCATCCTTCGCCATATCATCGAAAGGATGCGCCAAAAGGACGACATCGAGAGGTTCGATGAATCATTTGCTGCCTTTCTAGAGGAAAGTGGTTCCTTCAGATTTTGACTTCATGCCTATTAAGCTTTGGAATTGGGATCTTTTATGATTCTGATTTATTATGCTTTGTAGTTGGGACACTACCATTTTGTCCACTTTGAAGCAGCAAGCCAAAATCGGACCAAAGCTTCTAGAGCCCTGAAAGAAGCTCGCACAGAAGCTGAGAAGGCTTGGGCTGAGGCCGACGTTCTAAAGGTCACCTCGAAGACCCATTCATCTGAAGTCGAACGCCTTTAGAATGAACTGAGAGAGGAGCATGGCAAGATGGCGAAGTTAAGGGCCAATCTAGCCCTGAAAAAGGAGGAGAAAAGAAAGGCGCAAGAGGAGGTTAGCGCTGCCATGGAAAGGGTTGTGCAGAACTTTAAGTCCTCCAAGGATATGGAGGACATCAAAATAGACTTTGCCTAGAAAGGCTTCTTGGAAGGGTTCTAGGTCTGCATGGGGCAAGTCGCTGAGAATTTCCCTAACATCGATTTGGATCTCCTCCTAGAAGAGCTAGAGGATAGAGCTGACCCTTCATGCACCGATGCTAAGGTTGCTCCTGAATCCGCGGGTGCAGCATCCGAGCCTACCCAAGGGTCGAAGCTGACCGAGAATGTCCCAACCTCTCCAGTGGATGAGCCACCCAAGGTCTAAACTTTTGACATCTATGTACCCTCTTTTTATTATTGTTATTATTATTTTTGGTGTACCAAACATATTTTAAGTAATGAGAGCAAATCTTTCTTTTCCTTTACACTTTGCGTTGTATGTGATTCAGAACGTCTTTGTCGATCAGGGCCATGACCTCCTTTCTCTGGTTGACACCAACCCCTTACCTCAGGAGGTTTTGTTCAAGTCTTTGATAAAGGGTTTGAAGAAGGAGGTCCACCAATTGAGAAAATGATTGAAGAGAGTTGAGGCGGACCTTCAGGCCTCTTGAAAAAATGCTGCGAAGGTGACTAAGAAAGTCACTCACCTCCAAAGTTTACACATGAAGGATGCGGCGAGCTTCAGCATTCGGAAAGAAAATTTTGAGAAGGAGCTCGCTGAACTCTAGAAGAGCGTGAGCGACAAGTCTTGGGTGCTCACAGCGAAGATCGGCTCTCTAGAATTTAATCTCAAGAAGGTGAAAGAGAAGATTCATCTCTTGGAAGGAAGTTCACTATGGTCCACTGACGAAGCATAGCATGACTGAAACTGGTCGAAGAAGTTCTCCCAGCTTCAAAAGCAGCTGTAGGATGCTGAAGATTGGCACAATAATTATCGGACGACCTGGGCAAGGAAGATGTCTAGGCTTGAAGGCGAGCTAAAGGTTGCTAGGGATGAGGTGACCTATTTTCAGAAGAAGTTTCATAGCGCTCAACAGGCTGGATCGAGCAGCAAACTTGAGGAGCTCATCTTTCTGATGAGGACTGTCAGCAAACTCTCGGAGGCTGTTGGGGTGGAGAAAATCGAAGTTCAATAATTGAAGCTCCAGTTGACCTAGGAGCATCAAGCCGTCAAGGATGCTAAAGATGAATCTAAAGTTTTGAGGAAGTAGCAGCGAGAGCTCAAGGCCAAATTTGAATACTCGAACAGGATGTACATCGATGGTCTATACAAGAAGAAGGAGCTAGAGGAGGAAATTTTCTAATTAAAGAAAGCTTTGGTGATGGCTGGAGCTGATAGCCTAAAGTCTGAAGAGCTCGGATCATCTTAGGACTTCACGTCTTTCTTTTTTATGTAATCAATTTTACCGATCTTTATCTTGTCTGTAATGCATTTGCTTTTTTGCACAGTCAATCTTTGTTGACCTCTATTTTGCTTATAGCATGTCCATTGTAATTGATCTTATTAACTTTTACTTATAATGAACTTAACTTCATAATAAAATAGTACATTTTTCATAGTCATGTCTTACTGATTCAATCTTGGATGCCTCATTTTTCTTTCATTTCTAATGAGATGCTTGTTGTGGACATTGGGTCAGGGGTTCGTTTCATGGATTAGGATGGGATTTTTTCTTTGGCATTTGGCATGGTCGTAGGAGAATGTGCTCATCAATTGTTAGTAGGGCCTTGGCCTTTCCCTCATTTTAAATCAGTGTGGCCTTGACCTTCCACACCTTGTATGATCGTAGAGGTTCGTCGGATCCATCAGCAGGTTCTCATCTTAGTTTTGCTCACGTTAGGATGAGGTTCTCCTCCTACTCCTAACGGGCTGTAGGGGCATATTAGGGCCATCGGTAGGGCCACTCCTCTCATCTTGTCTTAGTTCAATGAGGCTTTCGACCTTACTCACATTAGGATGAGGTTCTCCTCCTATTTCTAACAGACTGTAGGAGCACATTAGGGCTATTGGTAGGGCCTTTCTCCTCATCTCGTCTTAGTTCAATAAGGTCTTTGACCTTGCTTACGTTAGGACGAGGTTCTTCTCATGTTCCTAATGGGCTGTAGGGATACATTAGGGCCGTTGGTAGGGTCTCTTCTCTCATCTCATCTTAGTTCAACGAGACTTTTGATCTTGCTCATGTTAGAATGAGGTTCTCCTCCTATTCCTAATAAGCTGTAAGGGCACATTAGGGCCATTGGTACGGCCTCTCCACTTATCTCGTCTTAGTTCGATGAGGCCTTTGACTTTGCTCACGTTAGGATGTGGTTCTCCTCCTGTTCCTAATGGGCCACTTTTGATTGCTTCAGAGTTGTCATTACACAATCCTTGTGCCAAGAAGTAATGATGTTAAAATAGAAAGAATTTTATTAAAGAAAAATTACTGAGAGTACATTCTTAAGTTTTTTGAATTCCAAGGCCGTGGAAGTGTCACCCCTCCAAGCTCCTTCAAGTGGTAAGTTCCAGGCTGGATGACCTCCTTCACTCCATACGGACCTTCCCAATTTAGGGCAAACTTTCCTTGCCCTTGAGGCTTCAAAATGGATGCTCGTCGGAGCACCAAGTCCTCCACTCTGAATGCTTTGCTTTTTACTCTAGAGTTATAGTATTTGGCTATTCTTCGTCTGTAGATTGCCATCCAAACTTGGGCATCTTCTCTCTTTTCTTCCAATAGGTTGAGACTGACTCTGAGGTCCTATGAGTTATGATACTCATTGAAGGTCATGACCCATGCTGATGAAAGTTTAAGCTCGATCGAAATGACTGCCTCCATCCCAAAGGCTAGGGCGAATGATGTTTCCCCAATTGGTAGCCTATGAGTAGTTCGGTACGCCCAAAGGATGTGGTAGAGTTCGTCCGCCCAAATCCCTCTTGCTCTTTCAAGCCTTGCCTTGATGCCCTGTAATAAAATTCTATTGGTCACCTTTGCTTCACCATTTGCTTGCGGATGGGCCACTGACGTGAAGTGATGGAAGATGTTTAGATCTTCACAGAACTCAGCTAACCTCATCCCAACAAACTATCGCCTGTTATCTATTATGAGAGTTCGAGGCAGACCAAACTGGTGGACGATTGACTTCCAAACGAAGTTCTATACCTTCACCTCAGTAATTTTTGCTAGTGATTCAAGTTCGACCCATTTGGTGAAGTAGTCGATCACAACCAGGAGGAACTTCCATTATCCAGATGCCATTAGGAAAGGGCCAAGTATATCCATTCCCCATTATGCAAATGGCCAAGGTGCGCTTAGTGGAGTAAGCTCGAAGGCCGGATGTCTTTGTATGTTTGCATTTCTCTGACAGTGGTCATATTTCTTGACATACTCTATAGAGTCATGATACAAGGTCAGCCAATAGTATCCTTACCAAAGTAGTCTTTGTGATAGGGAATTGGCTCCTACATAACTTCCATAAATTTTCTCGTGCACTTTCCATAATGCATGGTCGGCCTCTGAAAGTCGGAGACATCTTAAAAGTAGTAGCGAATACGACCTTTTATATAGCTTGACCTCATACAAAACATACCAGGAGGCTTGATTCCTGAGCTTTCGAGCTTCGTTTGGATCATGAGAAAGAACTTCCTCTTTGAGATAGGCAACTAATGGGTCAATCCAGCTCGGCTCATGCTCAATCTGCATAACAAGCTATGATTCCTCTGAGCTTGGGCATTTTAGAGTTTTAGAAAATACTTCTTCAGACAGTTCGACTGGGGCTAAAGTTGCCAATTTAGAGAGGATGTCGGCTCTTGTATTTTCTGCCCTTGAAATCTTTTGAATGCCAAAACTATCGAAGGTCGGAGTCAAATCTTTTACTTTCTCAAGGTATTTCATCATACTTTTCTTTCATGCTTCATAGTTGCCACTAACTTGGCCAACCACTAATTGAGAATCACTGCAGACTTGAAGCCAATCTACTTTTAACTCTTGCTATTTTTAACCTGACGATCAGCACTTCATATTCAGCCCCATTATTAGTTGCAGAAAATAAGAAGCATAACATATATTTGATGACGACTCTCTCGAGGTTGATTAAGACCAACCCCATACCTACTCCAATAGTGTTGGATGAACCATCCACGTACAGGATCTAAAAACCTTCAGAAAAGTTGGCACTCTCTTCGAGGAGGCTCGATTGCAACCATGGGATGTCGGTCTCATTCTGTTCAAGCTTGGCTTCATCTAGAATGGTACATTCTACTACAAAATCTGTCAATATCTGAGCTTTGATCGATGGTCGGGGTTGATAATTGATGTCAAATTCTATGAGCTTGATTACCCATTTTGTGATTCTTCTGAAAGCATCCATTCGATGAAGGACCGCTTTTATTGGTTGATCCATAAAGATCGTTATGGTGTGCACTTAAAAGTAATGTCGGAGTCTCTTGGCAGTAATTAGAAGAGAATAAGTTAATTTTTCTAACTTGGAGTACCTGATCTCTACATCCCTCAGGACTTACTTATGTAATAGACTGGTCACCGCATTTTAGCTTCCTCCTTGACCAAGACTGCTGCCAAGGCCACCAGGGAGACTGCTAGGTACAAGAATAATTCTTCTCCGAATTTAGGCTTTGCCAATAGTGGGGGTGAGCCGAGATAGTTTTTGAGCTTCTCAAACATCCATTGGCACTCTGTCGTCCAGTAGAAGCTCTTTGGTTGCTTGAGAACTTTGAAGAACGGCATGCATCGCTCAGCCAATCTCAAGACGAAGCGATTTAGGGATGCCACTTTTTCAGTTAGACACTAAACTTTTTTGATTATTTTTGAAGCAGTCATCTCTTGAATAGCTCGAAATTTCTCTGAATTTGCTTCAATCCCACGTCTTGACACCATAAATCCCAGAAACTTCCCTGAGGTCAAACCAAAGGCGCACTTGGTCAGGTTCAACTTCATCTTATACTTCTTGAGTGCATTAAAGATCTCTTCGAGATCGGCGATGTGGTTTATTGAAGCTTGACTTTTGATGAGCATGTTATCCACATACACCTTTATGTTGTGGCCGATCTGCTCCTTGAAGATCTTATTGACCAGGTGCTGGTACATTGTCTCTATATTTTTTAGTCAAAAAGGTATAACCTTATAAGAGTAAAGACCACGATCAATAACAAAAGCAATTTTCTTCTCTTCCTTCGATGCCTTCCATATTTGGTTATAGCTAGAAAAGGCATCCATGAAAGTGAGGAGCTTGTGGCCCGAGTTTGCATCTATCAATTGATCAATCCTAGGTAGAGGGTAGCTATCTTTTGAGTAGGCTTTGTTCAACTTTTTGAAGTCTATACACATCCTCTACTTTCCATTTACCTTTTTGATGAGAACCGCATTTGAGACCCAGCTTGGATCGTTAACTTCTCAAATGAATCCAGCTTTGAGAAGCTAGCCTACTTCTTCTGTAATTACTTTCTACCTCTTCGGGGGATGGTTGCACATCTTCTCTTTTACTGGCCGATACCTAGTATCAACGGCCAATCAATATTTCATGACCTCAGCATCAATTTCTAGCATATCCACTGGGACCCAGGTGAAGACGTCTACATTCTTCCTGAGAAAGGTGATGAGTCACTCTCGAACCTCATCCCCTAAGTTGGAGCCGATCTGCACAGTGTGCTCCACACTTCTGTCATTTAAGGGCATAGATATGAGGTCCTCCATTGGTTTGCCCCGCTCCTCGGTAAGATCATCACGGACATCCAGCCCATCAATAGGACAAAGGTTGGGCTGGATGTTTTTCTGTAGGGCAATGAAGTAACAGCATCTTGCCAATGCCTGGTCTCCCTTGATCTATCCAATTTCATAGCTCGTTGAAAACTTCACCTTTAGATAATAAGATGACACCACTGCTTGGAGCGCGTTCAAATCAGGTCGGCCGAGAATAGTATTATAGGCAGATGGAGTCTTTACAACTAGAAAATCGACCTATGCCTTAACCAGCTTCGGGCATTGTCCTACAATCACAGTTAAAATTATTTTGCCCTCAACTGACACAGCATCATCAGTAAAGCCTACCAATGGAGAGTTCATAGGTCCCAAGTGGTTATTAAGTAAGGATATTTTTGAAAAAGCATCATAAAATAAAACATCACCATAGTTTTTATTATCTACCAAAACGTGGTGCACATCATAGTCGACAATGTTTAAAGAGATTACAACTGCGTCATTGTATGGAAACTGGACTCCTTGAGCATCCTCATCGGTGAAAGCGATGGGCTCTTCGGTTCTCCACCTCTTTTCGGGCTCAACTGACCCACTAGCCTCCCCCCACCGAAGTTCCCCAGAGATGGTGTTGATGATGCTAAGGGATGGCCGATCCGCCTATTGCTCCTTCCTTTGCTGTTCTAGTTATGGCAATGTCCTTGGCCAATCATCCCACCCTTCAGATTGATACCACAAGAATCGACCGAGTCTGCATCGTCTGATGAGCTCCTCGATCTCATCTTGGAGCTGAATACATTCTTTAGTATCGTGACTGTGGTCATGATGATAGAGATAGAACTTATTTGGGTTGTGTTTGCTAGGATTGGAGCACATTTTTTTGAGCCTCGACAGCTGCTCCTTAATCATCATCAGCACTTGCATTTTTAGAGCATTTAGTGGGGTATAATTATGGAACCTTCAGAGGGGGGAACCATGCAGTGCTCTTCTATAAGGGCTTTCCTACTTTCGAGCCTGGGGAGGAGTTCGGGCTCGCTTGTACTCACAAGAAGTTTGGAAGCATGACCGAGCTTCACTCGACTTTTCTTCCTCATCGAGCCTGCTCGGCTTGCCGATTCGCCACTCTCCAATGGCTTCATTGTCCTTGGCCTTGAAGGGCTCTTTCGCTCAGGCATACCCTTCAGCTTGAGCTAGCAAATCAGCAAAATTCTTGAGATACTTCTTCTCCAGGAAGAACAATAGATTATTCTTTTGAAGGCTGCCCTTTAGCACGGCCATCGCAATAGATTGGTGTAGGTTTCAAACCTCTAGCGCAGCAACATTGAATCGATTAACAAAGGCTTGGATGGATTCTCCTTCCTATTGCTTGATGTTGATGAGGGATTTTGAGCCCCGCCTGGGATGTCAACTACTAACAAAATGAGCCACAAACTGATGGCTCATCTGATCAAAAGAGAAGATGGTATTTAGCTTGAGGGTCGAGTACCAATTCCTGATAGCTTCCTTCAGGGTGGACGGGAAGGCTCGACAGAGAATGGCGTCTAGTGCACCATGGAGTAGCATCATCATCCAGAAGGCCTCCAAGTGAGCAACTGGATTAGAGGTTTCATTGTAACTCTCGAATTGAGGGTGAAGGAAAAAATTTATTTTTCAGGTCAGGTGTTAGATATGTGTGCCCTAGAAGCCAGAATTGATTGACACTTGTAATAAACTTCTAGAGGCAAAATTATAATTTTGACTATAAATAATAAAATGGATTATTTTCTTCCACAAAGGTGTATTCAGTATCTATGATACATCCCTTGAGTTAATGATAATGATAATTCATATTTTCAAGAGTTGAAAATTTAAGATATGAATTTTGATTATTAACTCATAAAATTCTTTCGACCGTAGGATCAACATGAGGATGGTGATTGATCAAGAAGGTTGGTGTACAATTGCTTCTTTATAATAGATGAGTCTTGAGTCTATGGTATAGAGACACCGAAGTGAGAGTACAGATACTCGTTAGAGAATGAGGGCACTGAGCGTGACCACCTCGAGCAGTCATAAGAAAGTCTACCTTCTCGTTGATGACTGACCCAAAGCTGTAGTGGTGTGTCTGGTTCTTTGATGTGAGGTGCATCGGTAGTTCACCTTGAGGGTGTTATAGTTTGACTACACCATGACTTGATTTTCTAGCCATTCAAAATCTTGAGGTGTATGTTGGCTATAGCATGTTCATTGTAGGAATTGGATTGCACCAAGAGGGAATCTATCTATCTCGGTAGATGAGGAGTAGCCTTATGATGATCATGAGAATCAAGTCCATAAGCCCATGGCCATGGCAGAGTGAAATAATAGAAAGAGTTTCTATCAAAATTTTTACATCATACTTGAATCGAATGATTAAATCATATGACAGAAAGTAGGGTTTGACGAGTTCACCTAATCCTAATCTGATCGGAGCTCAAGATAGAAGAACTTAATCATATAGGTAGCTGCACTAAGAGGTTCATTTTTAGTTTTGATGGGTTGCCACCATATATTGCTAGGTGTCACTGATTGATTTTGGAAGCAATTAGAATGATTTGGATGATCGATCATTCTAGTTGTCCGAATCAAAAAATTTCTGATCCATCGAAAGGTGTTTCGATGATATCGATGATAGAGATCATGACATATCCCATTACAATATAGAATTGAACCTAACTGGTTCACACAAATAAGGGTTTAGACCTGGATATCATCAATTAGACTAATCCAATTCAATTAATTTGAATTAGATTCAATTAGGTTCAATAAAATCGTGCTAGCACATGATTGAGCCTAACGTTCTTCTTCTATTATCATTAAAAGTTATCTCGACTGAGCCAAATGTGTTTGTGCTCACTTAGGTACCTTTATTTGGTCTGACTAGAGCTTGTCTAGGTCAAAAAAGGCTTATCTTAATTTATGAGATAAATTAAAAAGAATACCTACCATTTTTCGTCACCTACTAATTCTTGTCTTTTGACTTTGGTCAAACGTTGACCTTTGACACTTAGACATCTGCCCATGTGTCATGCACCCATAGGAGAGTAGATAGGGGACTATCCCATTGCTAGAAATTAGAAAGTAGGGGGTGGATGCCTAGGTAGGCATGCGCCTAAGGATAGGGATGCTTGGAGTCCCATACTGATGGGATTCTAGGTTGCTTCTTGGAATCAAATTAGGAGGCACCAAGGGACTCTGCTTTTACCGGTCTTGGTGTCACCTAAGGTTAATTTGAGGAGGCTCTCATCTGATTAGATCAGGTGATGTCATCCCATCAATCAGATTTAGATCTATTTGTATGAAGCGATGTGATTGGCCGGGATGATGTGGCACTGCGTGGTGCAGTAGGGTCTATAAAAACCCTATCTGTGCCAAGCTTTAGAGTAGATCTCCAATAGCCCATGCCACAAGGCTGCCCCTCTCACTCCTCCATGCCATCCTCAGGTCCCCTCTCTCCTCTCCATGCCCAAGAAGATTTGGGCTCTAGTTTGGTGTGATCTAGGCAAGAGAAAGGTGACGAGAAAGGAAGAAGGCAACACTGCTACAAGAGACGATTCTAGATCTTCAAAAGGAGTTTTAGAGATCCTCCAAATTAGATCTACATCTAATATTTGGAGAAGTGATAAAGAAGGAGAAGATCTCTAGATCTAACCTAAGTGGATACCAGTAGAGGCCAGGCACTTTCATGGCTAGATCCAGAACCTCAGGCAATCAACAGGATCATCATAGGGTAATTCAATTATCCTACAACAAAAGGTATAAAATTAAATCAAATTTAATTTATCTTTTATTTTTATTTATTAGATCTATAAAATTAGATCTGAAATATCTCAGATTTGATTTAAATTTAAAAAATAAATTTTTAAAATTTTTCTCTTGATCTAATTAGATCCGAACGAACCTGACCTAGGAAATCTAAATTTTTTCTTCTACTGGTATCAGAGCTAGATTCTAATAAATTATTTAGATATAATTTAAATTTATTTTTGATCTAATAATTAGGTAATTTTAGATGTCATATGAGATGTGATTAGACTTAAAATCAAAAAAATTAAAATTAAATAATTTAGATCTAAGTTTTACAAGATGTAAGACTAGTTGTAAAATAAAATTATTCTATACATAGTCTTGCATGATCATAATTTTTTTAGATTAAGTTATGATTTTAGATCTATTTATTTACTATTTTTTAATATTATAAATATTATAATAAAATCTAAAAAAATAGTAAATAAAATTATTTAATTTTTGGATCATATGAGATATGATGAATGCATGTTTAGACTAGTTGTAAAATAGTTCTACATAATTATCTAAATTAAAATTTATTTTGATATGATTAATTTAAAATTTATTTTTTTAGATAATTATGAGATAATTTATATCTAAAAACATGTACGATATGATACATGAGATATATGCAAAATATGTTTATAGTTAGATCAATTTTTATATATGAGATATATGATGTAGATCTAACTAGTTTTGTAGTCTTATATTTTTGATTAAGGCATTCTCCTTGGCCGTCTGATTATAAGAATAAAGTAGGGTTTAAATATCCTCTCCTTTCATTCGATGGGGTGTTCTTATAATTTGTATGGGTGCTGCGCGTTCATCCTTAATCAGAAATCAAGAACTTATTTTCTGCAAAACCCTAGATCCTGAAATCCTAAGATTTTATTTATATGTTTTATTTATGAACCCTAAACCTAATTAAGAATTAAGATTATAAAATATATATTAGGTCTAAAATTAAGAATTTCAAGTCTAAGACATATTCATAATATTGGGTTCGGGCTTGGGTAGCTCAATTAGGTCTAAGCAGTTGATCAAATAGAAACTCCTAAACAAATTGGTCAAGTCTTAATTACAATATCTAACTAGAAACTTTGACTTTCTATAAGAAAATATCTATGTCCAATCCACTAGCATGAATCCTAGACACCCATATACTGACCAAACCTAATTCCAAGGATTAGCTCCGAAACTTCAAAATCATTTTGGATTTTGAGAAGTTAACTCATGTATTAGATTAGGACCCTCCCATCTTACCAGCTCATCCATCCACTGAACAGAGAGCATCTCTTGGCAAGTGGATGGATGAAGATAACAAAATCAGATACTACATGTTAGGCTCAATGTCTGATGAGCTTTAGTGCCAACATGAAGATATCAGGACTGTCCTCCAAATGTTGGCTCACCTATAAGAGATGTTTGGTGAACAGAGTCGCGTAGCCAAGTATCAAGTCACTAAATGACTATTCAAGGCTAAAATGCATGATGGATAGTCAGTCTAAGATCAATATCTGATGATGATCAAGGACTTGGAAGAGCTTGAGAAGCTCGGTGTGAAGTTGGACCTAGATCTGTAGAATGATATAATTCTACAATCCTTGACTGATGCATATGGGCAGTTCATCATGAACTACCATATGTAAACTTCAAAATTTCCTAGCCGAACTTATGAGCATGCTAGTTACCGCTGAGCTTTCCATGAAAGGTTCTAAAGGCTTAGTGCTTGCTATGAAATGAACTTCTTTCAAGAGAAAGTCTTTTGGAAAGAAGGAGAAGTCTGTGAAAAAGCAGAAAGTGGAAGGAGGAAAGAAGAAAAAGATAGAGCTGAAGAAGAAGGCTGCTGATAAAGAAAAGTATTTTCCTTGCAACAATGACAGCCACTGGAAGCAAAACTACCCTACTTACCTAGCCACTCTAAAAAATAAAGAGGCAGGTCCTTCTGGAGGTATGCTCATTATTGAGTCTAACCTTACGATTTCTTCTACATCTAGTTGGGTGCATGACTCTAGTTCTAGTGCTCATTTATGCACTTCCATGCAAGGTCTTGAGGATAGCAGGAGACTGAGGGATGGTGAGATGATCCTATGCATTGAAAATGGAGCAAGAGTTGCTATCGTAGTCGTGGGAACATACCCACTTCGATTACCATCTGGTTTAGACTTAGTTTTAAAAGACTGTTATTATATGCCTGCAGTAAGCAGAAATTTGATTTCTATTTCTTGTCTAGAAGGCTATGTAATTAGTTTTCTTAAGGACCATTGTAACATTCTTTATGAAAGAAATAAAATTGCAAGTAGTTTTCTTATTAACGGTCTTTACCAGTTACATATTGATGTATCTATTTTTAATATCAAGCAAAATGTGAATGCCATGAAATGACCTAGGGATAGTCCAAATGATAGGTATCTATGGCACCTATGACTAGATCATATAGTAGAAGATAGGGTTAACAAATTAGAGAAAATCGAGCTATTTAGTCCGTTGACTACCGAGTCATATCCAATTTATGAATCTTGCCTTCATGGCAAAATGACTAAGCTCCCTTTTATAGGACATGGGGAAAGGGCCATGGATTTTCTTGCCCTAGTACATACTAATGTGTGCGGCCCATTTGATGTGCCAGCTAAAGGCAATTTTGTCTACTTCATAACCTTTACCGATGATTTATCTAGGCATGGGTATGTGTATCTTATGAGACACAAGTCTAAAGCTTTTGAAAACTTCAGAAAATTCATACATGAAGTCGAAAAGCAAACTGAAAAACCCATTAAGGTTCTTCGATCAGATCGAGGAGGTGAACATCTTAGTCGGGAATTCTTAGACTATCTCAAGAAAAATAGCATAGTCTATCAATGGAATCTACCTGAAATATCTCAACTCAATGGGATCTCAGAATGGAGAAATCGGACCCTATTAGATATGGTCCAATCCATGATGAGCTTCACAAACCTTCCTAATTTTCTTTGGGGATACTGTTTGTTAATTGCATTATGCTTACTGAATAGGGTTCCTTCTAAAACCATTCCTACCACACCGTATGAGATATGGCATGGTAAGAAACCAAGTCTGAGTCATCTCAGAATTTGGGGTTGTCTGGCTCATGTCAAAAGACAACAAGCGGACAAGTTAGAGTTTAGGTCCTTCAGAGCTCGATTCATAGGATATCCTAAAGAGTCATTAGGATATTATTTCTACATTCCAAAAGACCACAATGTGATTGTGATACATTTATAATACACTTCTAGGGGCAAAATTATAATTTTGACTATAATCAATAAAATGGGTTATTTTCTATCACATATGTGTATTTAGTATCTGTGATACATCCTTTGAGTTAATGGTAATGATAATTCATATTTTCAAGAGTTGAAAATTTAAGACATTAATAATCATTATTAACTCATAAAATGCTCCTAACCATAGGATCGTCGCGATGATGGTGATTGATCCAGAATGTTGGTGTACAATCGCTTCTCTTTAGTAGATGAGTCTTGAGTCTACGGTGTGGAGATATTGGAGTGAGAGTACAGGTACTCGTTAGAGAACGAGGGCACTGAGCGTGACCACCTAGAGTAGTCATTAGGAAGTCTACCTTCTCGTCAATGACTGACTCGATGCTGCAGTGATGTGTCAAATTCTTTGACCTGAGGTGCATCGATAGTTCACCTTGAGGGTGTTATAGTTTGACTACACCATAACTCGATCTCCTAGCCATTCAGAACCCTGAGGTGTATGTTGGCTATAGCATGTTCATTGTAGGAATTGGATTGCATCAAGATGGAATCTATCTACCTCGGTTGTAGAGGAGCAGCCCTATGATGATCATAAGTATCAAGTCCAAAAGCCCATGGCCATGCCAGAGTAAAATAATAGAAATAGTTTCTATTTAGCTTTTCACATCGGACTTGAATCGAATGATTACATCATATGACAGAAACTAGGGTTTGACGAGTTCACCTTAACCCTAATTTGATCGGGGCTCAAGATAGAAGAACTTAATCACATAGGTAGCTATACCAAGAGGTTCGCATTCAGCTCTGATGGATTGCCACCATATACCGCTAGGTGTCATTTGTGGATTTTGGGAGTAACTAGAATGATTTAGATGATCGATCATTCTAGCTGTTCGAATTAGAAGAGTTCTGATCCATTGAAAAGTGTTTCAATGATGTTGATGATAAAGATCATAACATATCCCATTACCATACATAACTGAACCTAATTGGATCATACAAACAAGGGTTTGAATTCAGTGATCATCAATTGAACCGATCCAGTTCAATTGATCTGAATGAGATTCTTTAGGTTCAAGAAAATCGTGCTAGCACTCGATTGAACCTAACGTTCTTCTTTTACTATCATAAATAGTTATCCTGACTAAGCCAAAGGAGTTTGTGCTCGATCAGAGGCTTTCAATTGGTCTGACTGGAGCCTATCCAGATCAAAAAAGGGTTGTATTATTTTGTAAGACAATACCTGCCATTTTTGGTCACCTACCATTTCTCATCCTTTGACTTTGGTCAAAAGTTGACCTTTGACTGGTCAAATGTTGACCATTGACACTTTGACTTCTGTCCATGTGTCATGCACCTATTGGAGAGCTGGTTGGGTCTTGTCCTCCTACCAGAAACTGGCAAGGAGGAGGGCACACGCCAAGGGTGGCATGCACCCAAGCTTGAGGCGCCCAGGAGTCCCTATTGGATAGGGACTCCATCTCCTTATTGGATTCTGATTAGACTCCTCCTAAGAACTAACTTTGACTGGTCTTAGATGCCATCTAATGATGAATCCAAGGAACTCTATTCTCACCAATCAGATTTAGATCTGATTTCACAAAGGGCTGTGATTGGTTGGGATGAAGAGGAGTTGGATCACACATAGCCTATAAATAAGACCCTGCACCCAACTCAAAGATAAGAATAATTCTCTATGCACCAAGGCTGCCTCTCTCTTCCTCCACCATGCCAAGCTCATCTTCTCCCTCTCCTCTCCACGTCCAAAGAAGTTTGGGATCTCAGTTGGTGCAATCTAGGCGAGAGAAAGGCTACAGAAAGCTAGAAGGCTACGCTGCTGCAAAGGACAACTGCTGATCTTCGAAAGCTATTTGGAAGATCCTCCAAATCAGATTTAGATTTGATTTTTGGAGACATGATAGAGAATAAAAGGATCTCTAGATCCAACCCAAGTGGATATCGATAGAGGCCAGGCACTTGCGTGGCTAGATCCAGAACCTTCCACTAGTTATAGGATCATCAATGGGTAATAGGATTACCCTACATCAAGGTAAATTAAATCTAATTTAATTTATCTATATTTTATTTTAATTATTAAAATAATAAAAATCAAATCTAAAATATCCTAGATCTAATTTGGATCAAAGAGAAAAGTTTTAAAATATATCTCTTGATTCGATCAGATCTGAACGAACGTGGTCTGAAAAATTAGGATTTCCCTTCAATTTCTATATTCCAAAAGATTATAATGTGATTGTGAGTCAGCATTCCATCTTTCTTAAAAAATAGTTTATTCAGGATAGTGGCATTGAAAAGTAAATCAAGCTTGAGGAGAAAGTCTCACAAGAGCAACGAGCTAAGGACCAAATGGAATCTAATCAGATTGAGCCAATACAATTGCGACCTCCTCCACCTCGTAGATCGAAAAGGATTTCTCGTTTCTCTGAGAGGTACTTAGGTACTATCTCAGAGGAAGCAGAGGAAATATTCCTCATATGTAATAGGATTTATGATGATGATCCCAAAATCTATAATGAGGCGATATCAGATATCGACTTCGAGAAATGTTTAAAGGCAATGAAGTCAAAAATTGACTCGATACACACAAACCAAGTCTAGACCTTGGAAGATCCACCAGAGGGTATAGTATCTATTGGGTGAAAATGGATCTATAAGAGAAAGATTGGTGTAGATGGGAATGTGGAGATATTCAAAGCTAGATTAGTGGCAAAAGATTATAGTCAACATGAAGGCATTGACTTGCCAATAGCTATGCTAAAATCCATCCGCACATTGCTTGCTTTTACAGTCTATTTTGATTATGAAATATGACAAATGGACATAAAAATGGCATTCCTAAATGGATATCTTGAGGAAGATATCTATATGAAACAACCACTGGGCTTCACATCCAGTGATACTGATCACAAAGTATGCAAGCTGCAAAGGTCCATATACGGACTTAAGCAAATATTTTGAAGCTAGAATACTCATTTTAATGATGTGATCAAATTATTTGGTTTCATCAAGAATGAGGAGGAGCCATGTATTTTCAAAAAGGTTAGTGGGAGTACTATTGTCTTCCTCGTATTGTACATGGATGATATCCTCCTTATTGGGAATGATATTTCCATGTTGACCATAATTAAAATGTGGTTATTATAAGAATTCTCCATGAAAGATCTAGGAGAAGCATCCTTTATTCTAGGAATTAAGGTCTATAGAGATAGACCGAATAGGATAATAGGACTTTCATAGAAGATGTATATAGAGGAAGTGCTAAAGAGGTTTAGCATGAAAAACTCTAAGAGGAGATTAGTACCCTTTAGACATGGCATTCATCTTTCCAGAAAGATATGCCCCAGCACACCTAAGGAAATAGAATGCATGAGCAAGATCCCTTATGCTTCAGCAATAGGGAGCCTCGTGTATGCCATGTTATGTACATGACCTGATATACCCCATGCTGTGAGTGTCACGAGCAAATATCAGTTGAATCCAGGTGAAGAACAATGGACTTCTGTGAAATGTATCCTTAAGTATTTGAGAAGAACTAAGGATATGTTGTTGGTCTTTGGTAATGGAGAACTCCAGGTCCAGGGGTGTACAGACTCAGATTTTATGTCCGATGTAGATGATCGAAAGTCGACATCTGAGAGTCTATTTGTGTATAATGATGGTACTATCAGTTGAAAGAGTTTCAAGCAGACTGTGATAGCAGATTCCATCATAGAAGCAAAATACATCGCTGCATCAGAAGCTGCGAAGGAGGCATTCTGGTACAAAAAGTTTGCCATAGAAATCAGAGTGATGTCATCAGATGTCATTCCTCTATTCTGCAACAACAATAGTGCCATAGCCCTTGCTAAGGAGCCGAGGTCTCACCAGAAATTCAAGCACATCGAGCAGCGATACCATCTCATCCGCGATTACCTCGAGAAGGGTTATGTCGAGGTCAAGAGAGTCGACTCCGTAGATAATGCGGCGGATCCACTCATAAAACTATTGGGCCAGCAGAAGATCGAAGTCCACCTTGAGAAGATGGGACTTAGATTTGTAGCCAATTGGCTTTAGGTCAAGTGAGAGTTTGTTAGATATGTGTGCCCTAGAAGCCAAAATTGGCTGACGCTTGTAACACACTTCTAGGGGCAAAATTATAATTTTGACTATAAATAATAACATGGGTTATTTTCTATCACAAAGATATATTTAGTGTCTGTGATACATCCCTTGAGTTAATAGTAATGATAATTCATATTTTCAAGAGTTGAAAATTTAAGACATGAATTTTCGTTATTAACTTATAAAATGCTCTCGACCATAGGATCATCATGAGGATGGTGATTGATCTGGCAGGTTAGTGTATAATCACTTCATTATAGTAGATGAGTCTTGAGTCTATGGTGTAGAGACATCGGAGCAAGAGTACAGATACTCGTTAGAGAATGAGGGCACTGAGCGTGACCACCTCGAGCAGTCATAAGGAAGTCTACCTTCTCGTCGATGACTGACTTGAAGCTGCAGTAGTATGTCTAGTTCTTTGACTTGAGGTGCATTAGTAGTTCACCTTGAGGGTGTTATAGTTTGACTACACCATGACTCGATCTCCTAGTCATTCAGAATCCTGAGGTGTATGTTGGCTATAGCATGTTCATTGTAGGAATTGGATTGCACCAAGAGGGAATCTATCTACCTCGGTAGATAAGGAGTAGCCCTATGATGATCATAAGAATCAAGTCCATAAGCCCATGGCCATGGTAGAGTAAAATAATAGAAAGAGTTTCTATTAAGATTTTCACATCGGACTTGAATCAAATGATTAAATCATATGACAAAAATTAGGGTTTGATGAGTTCATCTTAACCCTAATCTGATCGGAGCTTAAGATAGAAGAACTTAATCACACAGGTAGCTACACCAAGAGGTTCATTCTCAATTTTGATGGGTTGCCACCATATACTGCTAGGTGTCACTGGTGAATTTTGAGAGCAATTAGAATGATTTGGATGATCGATCATTCTAGTTGTCTGAATCAGAAAAGTTTTGATCCATCGAAAGTTGTTTCAATGATATCAATGATAGAGATCATGACATATCCCATTACCATACAGAACTAAACCTAACTAGATCACACAAATAAGAGTTTGGATCTAGATATCATCAATTGGACTAATCCAGTTTAATTGATTTGAATTAGATTCAATTAGGTTCAAGAAAATCATGCTAGCACACGATTGAGCCTAACGTTCTCCTTCTATTATCATTAAAAGTTATCTCGACTGAGCCAAATGTATTTGTGCTCACATAGGTACCTGTACTTGGTCTGACTGAAGCTTGTCTAGGTCAGAAAAGGGTTGTCTTAATTTATGAGATAAATTGGAGACAATACCTACCATTTTCCATCACCTACTAATTCTTATCTTTTGACTTTGGTCAAACGTTGACTTTGACACTTAGACATCTGCCCATGTGTCATGCACCCATAGGAGAGCAGATAAGGGCTTTTCTCCCTGCTAGAAAATGAAAAGAAGGGGGCGCATGCCTAGGGAAGCATGTGCCTAAGGATATGGATGCTTGGAGTCCCATATAGATGAGACTCTAGGTTGCTTCTTGGAATCAACTTAGGAGGCACCAAGGGACTCTGCTTTGACCAATTAGTTGAAGGAAAATCCTAATTTTTTGGATTAGATTCATTCAGATCTGATTGGATCGAGAAAAATATTTCAAAAATTTTTTCTTAGATCCTAATCAAACCTAACACTTTTTATATCTAATTTATAATTTGATAATTAAGAAAATTAAATTAAATTAATTTTATCTTGATTCTGGGTAATCTGATTACCCGTTGATGATCCTACCAAAGCCCTGAGATTCTAGATCTAGCCATGCAAGCGCCTGACCTCTATCGATATCCACTTAGGCTGGATCTGGAGATCTTCTCCTTCTCTTTCTTTTCTCCAAAAATCAGATCTGGGTCTGATTTGGAGGATCTTCAAAAACTTCTTCTGAAGATCACCCATCATCTCTACAGTAGTGCGGCCTTCTTCCTTTTTCGTCAGCCTTTTCTTGCCTGACTCGCACTAATTTGAAGGCCCAACTTCCTTGGGCATGGAGAGGAGAGAGAGGGCCAGATGGTGGCATGGAGAAGGAAGAGGGACAGCCTTAGGACGTGGGTTAAGAGGAACTCTTGAAAAAGTGGGTGCAGATAGGATCTATTTATAAACTCTGCTGCCCTATGCAGTGCTGCATCACCCTGGCGAATCATGTTGCTTCGTGCAATCAGATCTAAATCTGATTAGTGGGATGACATCACCTGATCCAATCAGATGAGAGACCCATAGGTTCATTCTTAGATGGTGCCTAAGACTAATCAAAGTAGATACCCAAGGGCCACCTAAGTAGAAATCAAGAAGCAACCTGGAGTCCCATCTGTATGGGACTCCAGCATCCCTATCCATGGTGGCATGCCATCCTAGGCATGCACCCCCTTCTTTCTAATTTTCAGAGAGGGGACAAGCCCCTATCTGCTCTCCAATAAGTGCATTACACATGGGCAGATGTCCAAGGATCAAAGGTCAATGTTTGACCAAGTCAAAGTACAAGAATTAGCGGATGATGGAAAATGATAGGTGTTATCTCAAATTTATCTTATAAATTAAGACAACCCTTTTCAAACTTGGACAAGCTCCAGTAAGATCAGGTAAAGGTACCTGAGTGAGCACAAACTCATTTGGCTCAGTTGAGACAACTTTTATGATAAAAAAAGAAGAACATTAGGCTCAATCGTATGCTAGCACGATTTTCATGAACCTAATTGAATCTTATTCAAATCAATTGAATTAGGTTAGTCCAATTGATGATATCTAGATTCAAACCCTTATTTGTGTGATCCAGTTAGGTTCAATTTTATATGGTAATGGGATATATCATGATCTCCATCATCGACATCATCGAAAGTCCTTTCAATGGATCAGAACTCTACTGAATTAGATAACTTAGAATGATCGATCATCTAAATCATTCTAATTGCTCCCAAAATCCACCAGTGATACCTAGCAGCATATGGTGGCCACCCATCAAAACTAAAAATGAACCTCTCGATGCAGCTACTTGTGTGATTAAGTTCTTCTATCTTGAGCCCCGATCAGATTAGGGTTAAGGTGAACTCGTCAAATCCTAATTTCTATCATATTATTTATTCATTCGATTCAAGTCCAATGTGAAAACCTTAATAGAAACTCTTTCTATTATTTCACACTCTGCCATGGACATGGGCTTTTGGACTTGATTCTCATGATCATCATAGGGCTGCTTTTTTTTCTATCGAGGTAGATAGATTCCATCTTGGTGCAATCCAATTCCTATAATGAACATGCTATAGCCAACATACACCTCAGGGTTCCGAATGGCTAGGAGACCGAGTCATGATGTAGTCAAACTATAACACCCTCATGGTGAACTGCTGATGCACTTCAGGTCAAAGAACCAGACACACCACTGCATCATCGAGTCAGTCATCGACGAGAAGGTAGACTTCCTTAAGACTACTCGAGGTGGTTATGCTCAGTGCCCTCATTCTCTAACGAGTACCTATACTCTCGCTCCGATGTCTCTACACTATAAACTCAAGACTTATCTACTATAAAGAAGTGATTGTACACTAACCTTCTGGATCAATCATCATCCTCATGATGATCCTATAGTCAGGAGCATTTTATGAGTTAATAAATGAAAATTCATGTCTTAAATTTTTAACTCTTGAAAATATGAGTTATCATTACCATTAACTCAAAGGATGTATTATAGACACTAAATACACTTATGTGATAGAAAATAATCTATTTTATTATTTATAGTTAAAATTATAACTTTATCCTTAGAAGTGTATTATAAGTGTCAGTCAATTCTGGCTTCTAGGGCACACATATCTAACAAACTCTCACTTGACCTAAAGCCAATTGGCTACAAATCTAAGTCCCATCTTCTCAAGGTGAGCTTCAATCTTCTGCTGGCCCAACGGCTTTGTAAGTAGGTCTGCCACATTATCTACGAAGTTGACTCTCTTGACCTCGACGTATCCTTTCTCGAGGTAATCACAGATAAGGTGATATCGCCACTCGATGTGCTTGAATTTTTTGTGAGACCTTGGCTCTTTAGCAAGGGCTATGGCATCATTGTTGTCATAGTACAGAGGAATGGCATCTGATGGCCTTACTTCGATCTTTGCGGCAAACTTTTTATACCAGAATATCTCCTTTGCAGTTTCTAACGCAGCAATATATTCTACTTCCATGGTGGAATCTGCTATCACTATATGCTTGAAATTTTTTCAACAGACGGCTCCACCATTGCACACAAATAGACTTCCAGATGTCGACTTTCGATCATCTATATCGGACATAAAATTTGAGTCGATATATCCCTGGACTTGGAGTTCTCCATTGCCACAGACCAATAACATATCCTTAGTTCTTCTCAAGTACTTAAGGATACATTTCATAGAAGTCCAGTGCTCTTCACCTGGATTTGACTGATATCTGCTTGTGACACTCACAGCATGGACTATATCAGGTCGTGTATGTAATATGGCATACATGAGGCTCCCTATTGTAGAAGCATAAGGGATCTTGCTCATGCATTCTATTTCCTCAGGTGTGCTGGGGCACATTTTCTTGGAAAGATGAATGCTAAGTCTGAAGGGTACCAAACCCCTCTTAGAGTTTTCCTTGCTAAACCTTTTTAGCACTTCCTCTATATACATCTTCTATGAAAGTCCTAGCATCCTATTCGGTCTATCTCTATAGACCTTAATTTCTAGAATAAAGGATGCTTCTCCTAGATCTTTTATGGAGAATTCTTTAGATAACTATATTTTAACAGTGGTCAATATGGGAATATCATTCCCAAAAAGGAAGATGTCATCCATCTACAATACGAGAAAGACAACAGCGCTCCCACTGACCTTTTTGAAGACACATGGTTTTTCCTCATTTTTGATGAAACTAAATATTTTGATCACATCATTAAAATGGGTATTCCAGCTCTAAGATGCCGACTTAAGTCCATATATGGACCTTTGCAGCTTGCATACTTTGTGATCATCATCATTGGATATCCATTTAAGAATGCCATTTTCACATCCATTTGCCATATTTCATAATCGAAATAGACTGCAACAGTAAGCAATATGCAAATGGATTTTAGCATAGCTACTGGTGAAAAGGTATCCTGATAGTTAATGCCTTCGCGTTGACTATAATCTTTTGCCACTAATCTAGCTTTGAATGTCTCCACATTCTCATCTGCACCAATCTTTCTCTTGAAGATCCATTTACACTCAATAGGTACTATACCTTCTGGTGGATCTATCAAGGTCCAAACTTGGTTTGAGTACATCGAGTCAATTTCTGACTTCATTGCCTCTAACCATTTTTCAGAGTCGATATCTGATATCGCCTCATTATAGGTTTTGAGATCATCACCATGAACGCCATTACTTATGAGGAACATTTCCTCTACATCCTCTGAAATAGTACCTAAGTACCTATCAGGGGGATGGAAAACTCTTTCCGATCTATGAGGTGGAGGAGGTAGTGTTTGGATTGGCTTAACTTGATTTGGTTCCATTTGGTCCTTAGCTTGTTTCTCTTGTGAGACTTTCTCATTGAGCTAGATCTGGTTTCCAATGCCGCTATCTTGAATGAACTATTTTTCAAGAAAGATGGCATGTCGACTCACAATTACATTATGATCTTCTACAATGTAGAAATAATATCTTAATGACTCTTTAGGATATCCTATAAATCGAGCTTTGAAGGACCTAAAGTCTAACTTGTTTGCTTGTTGTCTTTTGACATGAGTCGGACAAGCCCAAATTTTGAGATGACTCAGACTTGATTTCTTACCATGCCATATCTCATACGGTGTGGTAGGAATGATTTTAGAAGAAACCCTATTGAGTAAGTATATTGTAGTTAACAAACAGTATCCCCAAAAAAAATCAAGAGAGTCTGTGAAGCTCATCATGGATCGGACCATATCTAATAGGATCCGATTCCTCCATTCTGAAACTCTGTTGAGTTGAGGTGTTCCTGATGGAGTCCATTGAGAGACTATGCCATTTTTTTTGAGATAGTCCAAGAATTCCCGACTAAGGTATTCACCTCCTCGATCTGATCGAAGAACCTTAATTGATTTTTCAGTTTGCTTTTCTACTTCATGTCTGAATTCTTTGAACTTTTCAAAAGCTTCAGACTTGTGTCTCATAAGATACACATACCCATACCTAGATAAATCATCGATAAAGGTTATGAAGTAGACAAAGTTGCCTCTAGCCGACACATCAAATGGGCCGCACACATCTGTATGTACTAGGGCAAGAAGATCTGTGGCCCTTTCCCCATATCTTACAAAAGGGAGTTTAGTCATTTTGCCATGAAGACAGGATTCATGAATTGGATATGACTCAAAAGTCAATGGACTCAATAGCCTAATTTCTCCAATTTGTTAATCCTATCTTCTACTATATGACCTAATCTTAGGTGCCACAGATATCTATCATTTGGACTATTCCTAGGTCATTTTGATTTTATGGCATTCACATTTTGCTCGAAGTTACAAACAGATACATCAACATGTAACTGATAAAGATCATTAATAAGAAAACCACTTGCAATTTTATTTGTTTCATAAAGAATATTACAATGGTTCTTAAGAAAACTAATTACATAGCCTTCTACTACAAGGTAAGAAATAGAAATCAAATTTCTGCTTGCTGTTGGTACATAATAACAGTCTTTTAACACTAAGTCTAATCCAGATGGTAGTCGAAGAGGATATGTTTCTATGACCACGGCAGTAATTCTTGCTCCATTTTTGACGTGCAGGATCATCTCACCATCTCTCAGCCTCCTGCTATCCTCAAGACCCTGCATAGAAGTACACAAATGATCACTAGAACCAGAGTCAAGCATCCAACTGGATGCAGAAGAAACCATAAGGTTAGACCCAATAACGAGCATACCTCCAGAAGGACCAGCCTCCTTATTTTTTAGGATGGTTAGGTATGTAAGGCAGTTCCGCTTCCAGTAGCCATCATTGTTGCAATGGAAATACTTTTCTTTGTCAGCGACCTTCTTCAGCTCTGCTTTTTTTTTCTTTCCTCCTTCCATCTTTCACTTTTTGGCAGACTTCTTCTTCTTTCTAAAAGACTTTCTCTTAGAAGAAGTCCATTCCATAGCAAGCACTAAGCCTTTAGAACCTTTCATGGAAAGCTCAGCGGTAACTAGCATGTTCATAAGTTCGGCCAAGGAGTTTTGAAGTTTATGCATATGGTAGTTCATGATGAAATGCCTATATGCATCAATCAAGGATTGTAGAATTATATCATTCTACAGATCCAAGTCCAACCTCACTCCAAGCTTCTCAAGCTCTTCCAAGTCCTTGATCATCATCAAACAATGATCTTGGACTGACTGCCCATCATGCATCTTAGCCTTGAACAATCGTTTAGTGACTTGATACCTGGCTGCGCGACTCTGTTCACCAAACATCTCCTATAGGTGAGCCAACATTTGACGAGCAGTTCTGATATCTTCATATTGGCGCTGAAGCTCATCAACATTGAGCCCAACATGTAGTATCTAGCCTTATTATCTTCATCAGTCTACTTATCCAGAGATGCTCTCTGTTCAGTGGATGGACGAGTTGGTAAGGTGGGAGGGTCCTAGTCAAATACATGAGTTAACTTCTCAGAACCCAAAATAATTTTGAAGTTTTAGAGTCAATCCTTATAATTTGGTTCAGTCAGTCTATGGGTGTCCAGGATTCATACTAGTGGATTGGATGCAGACATTTTCCTATAGAGAGTCAAAGTTTCTAGTTATATATTGTAATTAAGACTTAACCAATTTATTTAGAGATTTTATTTTAAAATAAATTAGCTTCTACTATTTTCTTGGATCTCTACACTCCCTCTGTAGAGATACGAAAATCTCCATAATTACTGATTTCTAGAGGGTGGTGCGGTCCCAATAACTGACTCATCACCTCACCTAATAGTTATTGGTGATGGGTTAGCCAATGAGTGAACAACTCTTGTTCAATGATTCTCTAATCATGGTGCACCCAAACTTGATCTCTAATTCATGAATCTCACCGTGTCTGAAATATTGATCCACTCCTTAGTTAAGTTAGATCCATCATTTGCATAAATTAGATTTCTAATTGGGTCTCTCACCGTATCGAGAATATTGAGCCTAATCCATCCTCCAGCCTGTAGCATCCATTGCCTAATAGATATTGTTGCATCTTTCAGGTGCAACTGAGCCACTGTAACCAGCCGAGAATAACCAACCCAAGGAAGGGCCCGCACATCTATATTGGTGGAAGACCTTAGACTTAATCTTTTCTTAGGGAGATTTGATTTAGGTCTCATTAAACTAGACTTGACATAGTAATAACCATTATGACTAACCTAGTGGCATGGGTTAGCTTGGATTATTGACCACCTCAGATCAGAACTAAGTCAACAAACATGGCCAGGTAAGTGAGACCGGTGGAAGGGATATGCCATTAACTCGATAAGAATGCATTCGAGTCGAGTAGCTCTAAATTAGAAACCAGTTGATCGTATCTGCCAAACTTACCTTAAACACCAAATTATTGAGCCAGAACCAATCAAGTTAACCTACAATCTAGACTCTAACCACTAAGCCTAATTAGGTCTTAGCTTGATCGATCACTCACGTGACTCAATCTTGACCCAGACTTAATCCTATTAGACTGGTCAATTTAAGTACTGTTGATCCCATCTAACTAACTCTTGATTCAATTTGATCAATCGCTAGACCTAATTGAGCTACCCAAGCCCGAACCCAATTTTATGAATATGTCTTAGATCTGAAATTCTCAATTTTAGACCTAATTGATATTTCATAAACTTAATTCTTAATTAAGTTATGGTTCAAAAATAAAACATGCAAATAAGATCCTAGGGTTTCAGGATCTAGGATTTTGCAGAAAGTAAGTTTTCAATTTTTAATTAAGGACGAACACACAACACCCCTACACATCATAAGAACACCCCATCGAATGGAAGGAGAGGGTCTTTAAGTCCTATTTTATTCTTATGATCGGACGGCCAAGGGGAACGCCTTAATCAGAAATACAACTAATCTACAAAAAGTAATTAGATCTAAGCATATATCTTATATAAAAAAATAGATCTAAAAAATATATTTTATATATCCATATATCATGCATACATATTTTTCAGATCTAAATTATCTCATAATCATCTAAATATTAAATTTAAATTTAATCTATCAAATAAAATTTAATCTAGACTATTTGCAGAACTATTCTACAACTGTCTAAAACATGCAATATCATATCTCATATGAACAATTAAATTTAATTTATTTTCTATTTTAGATTATTATAACATTTGTAAGATTAAAGAATAATAAATAAATAGATCTAAATATTATATTTAATCAAATAAAAAAATATAATTATACTAGACTACACATAGAATATTCTATTCTAGTCTAGTTATGTATCTATACATATTAATCTAGATTATAATTTTTATTTTTATTTTATTTAATTTTAGATCTAATCATATTTCATGTGATATCTAAAATTACTAATTAATCAATTAAATTAGATCTAAATAAATTTTATAAGAACTTGGCTCTGATACTAGTTGAAGGGAAATCCTAATTTCCTGGGTCAGGTTCGTTCAGATCTGATTGGATCGAGAGCATATTTTAAAAATTTTCTCTTAGGTCCTAATCAAATCTGACACTTTTTAGATTTAATTTATAATTTCATAATAAAAATAAAATAAAATTAATTTTAAATAATTTACCTTGATTCTGGGTAATCTATTATCCATTGATGATCTTGCCGAAGCCCTAGGTTCTGGACTAGCCATGCAAGCACCTGGCCTCTACGATATCACTTAGGCTGGATCTGGAGATCTTCCCTTTTCTTTTTTTTCTCCAAAATTGATCTAGATCTGATTTGGAGG
>QRFJ01001002.1:84580-174402 GCA_006176705.1 Cocos nucifera
CCAAGAATTCCCGACTAAGGTATTCACCTCCTCGATCTGATCGAAGAACCTTAATTGATTTTTCAGTTTGCTTTTCTACTTCATGTCTGAATTCTTTGAACTTTTCAAAAGCTTCAGACTTGTGTCTCATAAGATACACTTACCCATACCTTGATAAATCATCGATAAAGGTTATGAAGTAGACAAAGTTATCTCTAGCCGACATATCAAATGAGCCGCACACATCTGTATATACTAGGGTAAGAAGATCTGTGGCCCTTTCCCCATATCCTACAAAAGGGAGTTTAGTCATTTTGCCATGAAGACAGGATTCATGAAATTGGATATGACTCAAAAGTCAATGGACTCAATAGCCTAATTTCTCCAATTTGTTAACCCTATCTTCTGCTATATGACCTAATCTTAGGTGCCACAGATATCTATCATTTGGACTATTCCCTAGGTCATTTTGATTTTATGGCATTCACATTTTGCTCGAAATTAAAAATAGATACATCAACATGTAACTGATAAAGATCATTAATAAGAAAACCACTTGCAATTTTATTTCTTTCATAAAGAATATTACAATGGTCCTTAAGAAAACTAATTACATAGCCTTCTACTACAAGGTAAGAAATAGAAATCAAATTTCTGCTTGCTGTAGGTACATAATAACAGTCTTTTAATACTAAGTCTAATCCAGATGGTAGTCGAAGAGGATATGTTTCTACGACCACGGCAGCAACTTCTTGCTCCATTTTCGACGTGCAGGATCATCTCACCATCCCTCAGCCTCCTGCTATCCTCAAGACCCTGCATAGAAGTACACAAATGAGCACTAGAACCAGAGTCAAGCATCCCAACTGGATGCAGAAGAAACCATAAGGTTAGACTCAATAACGAGCATACCTCCAGAAGGACCTGCCTCCTTATTTTTTAGGATGGCCAGGTATGTAGGCAGTTCCGCTTCCAGTGGCCATCATTGTTGCAATGAAAATACTTTTCTTTGTCAGCGACCTTCTTCTTTAGCTCTGCTTTTTTCTTCTTTCCTCCTTCCATCTTTTACTTTTTCGCAGACTTCTTCTTCTTTCTAAAAGACTTTCTCTTGGAAGAAGTCCATTCCATAGCAAGCACTAAGCCTTTAGAACCTTTCATGGAAAGCTCAGCGGTAACCAGCATGTTCATAAGTTCGGCCAAGGAGTTTTGAAGTTTATGCATATGGTAGTTCATGATGAACTGCCCATATGCATCAGTCAAGGATTGCAGAATTATATCATTCTGCAGATCCAAGTCCAACCTCACTCCGAGCTTCTCAAGCTCTTCCAAGTCCTTGATCATCATCAGACAATGATCTTGGACTGACTGCCCATCATGCATCTTAGCCTTGAACAGTCATTTAGTGACTTGATACTTGGCTGCGCGACTCTGTTCACCAAACATCTCCTATAGGTGAGCCAACATTTGGCGAGCAGTTCTGATATCTTCATGTTGGCGCTGAAGTTCATCAGACATCGAGCCCAACATGTAGTATCTAGGCCTTATTATCTTCGTCTGTCCACTTATCCAGAGATGCTCTCTGCTTCAGCGGATGGACGAGCTGGTAAGGTGGGAGGGTCCTGGTCCAATACATGAGTTAACTTCTCGAAATCTAAAATAATTTTGAAGTTTCAGAGCCAATCCTTGTAATTTGGTTCAGTCAGTCTATGGGTGTCCAGGATTCGTGCTAGTGGGTTGGATGCAGACATTTTCCTATAGAGAGTCAAAGTTTCTAGTTAGATATTGTAATTAAGACTTAACCAATTTATTTAGAAATTTTATTTTTAAATAAATTAGCTCTCTACTATTTTCTCAGATCCCTACACTCCCTCTGTAGAGATGCAAAAATCTCCACGATTACTGATTTCTAGTGGGTGGTGCAGTTCCACTGACTTACTCATCACCTCACCTAATAGTTATTGGTGATGGGTTAGCCAATGAGTGAACAACTCTTATTCAATGATTCTCTAATCATGATGCACCCAAACTTGGTCTCTAATTCATGAATCTCATCATGTCAGAAATATTGATCCACTCCTTAGTTAAGTCAGACCCACCATTTGCATAGATTGGATTTCTAATTGAGTCTCTCACCATATCCAAAATATTGAGCCCAATCCATCCTCCAGCCCATGTAGCATCCAATGCCTAATAGACATGGTTGCATCTTTCCCAGGTGCAACTGAGCCACTGTAACCAGCCGAGAACAATCAACCCCGGGAAGGGCCCGCACATCTACAATGGTGGAAGACCTTAGACTTAATCTTTTCTTAGGGAGATTTGATTTAGGTCTCATTAAACTAGACTTGACATAGTCATAACCATTATGACTAACCTAGTGGCATGGGTTAGCAAGGATTATTGACCACCTCAGATCAGAACTAAGTCAACAAACATGGCCAGGTAAGTGAGACCGGTGGAAGGGATATGCCATTAACTCGATAAGAATGCATTCGAGTCGAGTAGCTCTAAATTAGAAACAGTTGATCGATCTGCCAAACTTACCTTAAACACCAAATTATTGAGCTAGAACCAATCGGGTTAGCGTACAATTTAGACTCTAACCACTATGCCTAATTAGGTCTTAGCTTGATCGATCACTCACATGACTCGATCTTGACCCAGACTTAATCCTATTAGACTGGTCAATTTAAGCATTGTTGATCCCATCTAACCAACTCTTGATTCAATTTGATCAACCGCTAGACCTAATTGAGCTACCCAAGCCCGAACCCAATTTTATGAATATGTCTTAGATCTGAAATTCTCAATTTTAGACCTAATTGATATTTCATAAACTTAATTCTTAATTAAGTTAGGGTTCAAAAATAAAACATGCAAATAAGATCCTAGGGTTTCAGGATCTAGGATTTTGCAGAAAGTAAGTTTTCAATTTTTAATTAAGGACGAACACACAACACCCCTACACATCATAAGAACACCCCATCGAAT
Source organism: Cocos nucifera (assembly GCA_006176705.1). NCBI lineage: Eukaryota > Viridiplantae > Streptophyta > Magnoliopsida > Arecales > Arecaceae > Cocos > Cocos nucifera. Next base: position 87,551 of record QRFJ01001002.1, read on the forward strand.
GGAAGGAGAGGGTCTTTAAGTCCTATTTTATTCTTATGATCGGACGGCCAAGGGGAACGCCTTAATCAGAAATACAACTAATCTACAAAAAGTAATTAGATCTAAGCATATATCTTATATAAAAAAATAGATCTAATTAAAATATATTTTATATATATCACATATATCATGCATACATATTTTTCAGATCTAAATTATCTCATAATCATCTAAAATATTAAATTTAAATTTAATCTTATCAAATAAAATTTAATCTAGACCTATTTGCAGAACTATTCTACAACTAGTCTAAACATGCAACTATCATATCTCATATGAACAAATTAAATTTAATTTATTTTCTATTTTTAGATCTAATTATAACATTTGTAAGATTAAAGAATAATAAATAAATAGATCTAAATATTATATTTAATCAAATAAAAAAATATAATTATACTAGACTACACATAGAATAATTCTATTTCTAGTCTAGTTATGTATCTTATACATATTAGATCTAGATTAATTAATTTTTATTTTTTATTTTATTTAATTTTAGATCTAATCATATTTCATGTGATATCTAAAATTACTAATTAATCAGATTAAATTAGATCTAAATAAATTTTATAAGAACTTGGCTCTGATACTAGTTGAAGGGAAATCCTAATTTCCTGGGTCAGGTTCGTTCAGATCTGATTGGATCGAGAGGCATATTTTAAAAATTTTCTCTTAGGTCCTAATCAAATCTGACACTTTTTAGATTTAATTTATAATTTCATAATTAATAAAATAAAATAAAATTAATTTTAAATTAATTTTACCTTGATTCTGGGTAATCTAATTATCCATTGATGATCTTGCCGAAGCCCTGAGGTTCTGGATCTAGCCATGCAAGCACCTGGCCTCTACCGATATCCACTTAGGCTGGATCTGGAGATCTTCTCCTTTTCTTTTTTTTCTCCAAAAATTAGATCTAGATCTGATTTGGAGGATTTTCAAAAATTTCTTCTGAAGATCATCCATCGTCTTTGCAGCAGTGCTGCCTTCTTTCTTTTTCGTCAGCCTTTTCTTGCCTGACTCGCACTAATCTGAAGACCCAACTTCCTTAGGCATGGAGAGGAGAGAGAGGGCTAGATGGTGGCATGGAGAAGGGAGAGGGATAGCCTTGGGGCGTGGGCTAAGAGGAATTCTTGAAAAAGTGGGTGCAGATAGGATCTATTTATAGACTCTACTGTGCCATGCAGTGCTGCATCACCCCGATGAATCACATTGCTTCATGCAATCAGATCTAAATTTGATTGGTGGGATGACATCACCTGATCTAATCAGATGAGAAACCTGCTGGTTCATTCTTAGATGGCACCTAAGACTGATCAAAGTAGATACCCAAGGGCCACCTAAGTAGAAACTAAGAAGCAACCTGGAGTCCCATCCGTATGGGACTCCAGCATCCCTATCCATGGGCGCACGCCATCCTAGGTGTGTGCCCCCTTCTTTCCAATTTTTAGAGAGGGGACAAGCCCCTATCTGCTCTCCAATAAGTGCATGGCATATGGGCAGATGTCCAAGGATCAAAGATCAATGTTTGACCAAGTCAAAGTACAAAAATTAGTAGGTGATAAAAAATGGTAGGTGTTGTCTCAAATTTATCTCATAAATTAAGACAACCCTTTTCTAACTTGGATAAGCTCCAGTCAGTTCAGGTAAAGGTACCTGAGTGAGCATAAACTCATTTGGCTTAGTCGAGATAATTTTTATGATAGAAAAAGGAGAACATTAGGCTCAATCATGTGCTAGCATGATTTTCTTGAACCTAATTGAATCTTATTCAAATCAATTGAACTAGATTAGTCCAATTGATGATATCCAAATCCAAACCCTTGTTTGTATAACCCAGTTAGGTTCAGTTCTGTATGGTAATGGGATATGTCATGATCTCCATCATCGACATCATCGAAACTCCTTTCAATGGATCAGAACTCTTCTAATTCCAACAACTTAGAATGATCTATCATCTAAATCATTCTAATTGCTCACAAAATCTATCAGTGACACCTAGCAACATATGATGGCAACCCGTCAAAATTGAAAATGAACCTCTCAGTATAGCTACTTGTGTGATTGAGTTCTTCTATCTTGAGCTCCGATCAGATTAGGTTTACGGTGAACTCATCAAACCCTAATTTCTATCATATGATTTAATCATTCGATTCAAGTCAAATATGAAAACCTTAATAGAAACATTTTCTATTAATTCACACTCTGCCATGGCCATGAGCTTATGGACTTGATTCTCGTGATCATCATAGGGCTGCACCCCTTCTACCGAGGTAGATAGATTCCATCTTGGTGCAATCCAATTCCTACAATGAACATGCTAAAGCCAACATACACCTCAGGATTTCGAATGGCTAGGAGATCAAGTCATGGTATAGTCAAACTAAAACACCCTCAAGGTGAACTACCGATGCACCTCAGGTCAAAGAACCAGACACACCACTACAGCATCGAGTCAGTCATCGATGAGAAGGTGGACTTCCTTAAGACTACTTGAGGTGGTCACGCTCAGTGCCCTCGTTCTCTAACGAGTATCTGTACTCTCGCTCCAATGTCTGTACACTATAGACTCAAGACTCATCTACTATAAAGAAGCGATTGTACACTAACCTTCTGGATCAATCATCATCCTCATGATGATCCTATGGTCAAGAGCATTTTATGAGTTAACAAATGAAAATTCATGTCTTAAATTTTCAACTCTTAAAAATATGAATTATCATTACCATTAACTCAAGAGATGTATCATAGACACTAAATACACTTATGTAATAAAAAATAATCAATTTTATTATTTATAGTGAACATTATAATTTTGCCCTTAGAAGTGTATTACAAGTGTCAGCCAATTCTGGCTTCTACGGCACACATATCTAACACAATCTTGGTGCCACCTAAGGATGATTTGAGGGGGCACTCATCTGATTGGATCAGGTGATGTCATCCCATCAATCAAATTTAGATGTGATTGCATGAAGCGACATGATTGGTCGGGATGATGTGGCACTGCATGGCGTAGTAGGATCTATAAAAACCCTATCTGCGCCAAGCTTTAGAGTAGATCTCCAATAGCCCATGCCACAAGGCTGCCCCTCTTCCTCCTCCATGCCATTTTTAGGTCCCCTCTCTCCTCTCCATGCCCAAGAAGATTTGGGCTCTAGTTTGGTGCGATCCAGGCAAGAGAAAGGAGACAAGAAAGGAAGAAGGCAGCACTGCTGCAAGAGATGATTCCAGATCTTCAAAAGGGATTTTGAAGATCGTCCAAATTAGATCTAGATCTAATAATTGGAGAGGTGATAAAGAAGGAAATGATCTCTAGATCAAGCTTGAGTGAATACTGATAGAGGCCAGGCACTCTCATGGCTAGATCCAGAACCTCAGGCAATCAGCAAGATCATCATAGGGTAATCCGATTACCCAACAACAAAAGTTACAAAATCAAATCAGATTTAATTTATCTTTTATTTTTATTTATTAAATTTATAAAATCAGAGCTAAAATATCTCAAATATAATCTAGATTTAAAAAAAAAATTGAAATATCTCTCTTGATCCAATCAAATCTAAACGAACCTAACCCGAGAAATCTGAATTTTCCCTTCATCAAGTTCGTTCGGATCTGATTGGATTAGGAGGGGTATTTCAAAATTTTTTTCTCTAAGATCCTAATTAGATCTGAGACTCCTCAGATTTGATCTTATTGATCTGATAATAAAAATAAAATAAAAATAAAAATTAAATCTAATTTAATTATATCTTTATTTTGGATAATCTAATTATCCTATGATGATCCTGATGTTTGCTTGAGGTTCTAGATGTAGCCACGCAAGTATCTGGCCTCTTTCGATATCCACTTAGGCAAGATCTAGAGATCTTCTCCTTCTTAATTAATTCTTTAAAATTTAGATATAGATCTGATCTTGAAGATCTTCAAAACTCCTTTAGAAGAACTATCGTTGTCTCTTGCAGCAGTGTTGTCTTCTTTCTTTCCTGGCTCCTTTCACTTGCTTGGATCGTACCTTATTCATGCCCAAAACTCTTTGGATGTGGAGAGGAGAGAGAGTACCAGAGGGTGGCATGGAGAAGGAGGGAGAGAGGCTTTGTGGCATAGGCTAAAAGTAGAAGCATTAAAAACCTAGGCATAGATACGGTTTATATAGACCCTGCTATGCCATGCAGTGCCACATCATTTCGACCAATCATGGCCCTTTAAGCAATTAGATCTAAATTTGATTGGTGGGATGACATCATCTAATCCAATCAGATGAGAGACCCTCAAAACCCTCCTAAGGTGGCACCAAGACTGGGTCAAACAAGAGTTCTTGGTGCCATAGTGTTTAATCCCCTAAAGCAACCCTGGAGTCCCATTTGTATAAAACTTCTCTTTTATCCTCATGGGGTGCATGCCTTCCTAGGTGTGCACCCTCTTCCTGTCAGCATTTAGTAGAGGGACAAGGTCCCAGGTACTCTCCTTATGGGGAATAGTCAGAGACACTTATCAGAAGTGGCTTAGTGATCGAATCATGGTGCGCAGCATTATACTGGCTGCGATGAGCGATAAGTTCAGTTGCAGGTTTGAGACAACTCAACCAAATGAAATGCTCCAAGTATTAAAGGATTCTTTTGGGACATCCGATGATGTTGAGAGGCACAAGACTAGTTGTGCCATCTTTAATGCTAGAATGTGGGATGGTGCCTCTATCACTGATCATGTATTATACATGATCGAGCTGGCAGAGCACTTTAGCAAGCTCGGCTTTTCCTTGCACAAACAACTTGGGAAAGATGCAATACTAAACTCACTGCCCAAGTCTTATCTCCCATTTCTTACACATTATAGATTATCAAAGCCTGAAGTGGACTATTATGGGTTATTGGGGTTACTTCAGAACATTGAGAAGGATCACCAACTCCATAAGGAGTCGATGAACTTAGTGGGAGATTCATCTTCTCATTCTCAATCCTTTGGGAAAAGGAAGAAGAACAAGAAGAAGAAAGCCAAGAAGGTGCATGTTCAGGCTAGGACACCTATGCAGGTTCAAACCCCAAAAGACCAAGCCCAATAAGGGTCAAGCCGAATGCTTCTTTTGCAAGAAGCGAGGGCACAGAAAGAGGAACTATCCTCAGTGCATTGCCTCCCTAGATCCAAACAGGAAGAGAAAGAAGCATGCTGTTGCTGGACAAGGTATTTATATGATAACTTCTTATAATTTCTCTATTTGTGATATTACTGACTGGGTATTGAATACTGGTAGTCCTTACCATATTTGTAATTTATTGCAGGGGTTGCAGCACAGTAGAAGATTCGAGCAAGGTGAGAGATTCCTAAACGTTAGAGATGGAAGACCAGTTTCAATTCTAGCTTTAGAAATTTTGAAACTTGTATTTGAAGCTCATACCGTTGTTCTTAGTGATTATCATTTCTATCCTAATTTCTTTTTAAATATCATTTTTGTAGGCCTTTTGGCCATGAACAATTATGAAATTTCAATAAAGAAATGAGTTTGTAATGTCATTATGAATGGTGTTACTATTTTTGGTGGATAATTGAACAATGGTGTATATATGTTATCATAACCTATTAATGTAGTCTATTCTATTGGCAAGCACACTAGATTAGATAGTGTATCAGATATTTACATATGACACTGTAGGCTAGGTTATATAAATAAGAACAGGATAAACAGGTTGACTTAGTAGGGAATCCTCGAAGTTAATGATTGTGAATCACTTCCAACCTATGAGTCCTATCCTCTCGGTAAAATGACCAAGTCACCTTACACTGAAAATGATGAGAGAGCCAATGAGCTCTTAGGTCTAGTACATATTGATGTATGTGGACCAATGAGCATAAGTGCCAGAGGTAGATATGTCTACTTCATCACTTTCATAGATGATCTATTGATAGGAATGCGATGTTGTCGTTAAGACACTATGTTTATCAGTTTAAATCTGATTTTTTTTTAAATTAAAAGTTATGAAAAGAGTAGTGAGTTGGATCGAATCCATAGAGAGGCAATGATTTAATTCTAAAATCTTTGATTTTTTTCTCATAAAAGAAAAGAAAAGAAGGATTTTTTAAAAGAATAGTAAAGTAAAAAATAGATTTATAAATAAAAGTAGAATTTAAATTGTGCAAAAATAAACTTGAAACTAAGATCTATTATTTAGATCTTAGCGGCTACTTGCAATTAAAGAGAAATAAAGAATAATTAATTTAAAGAGCTAGAATTGAAAAGAGCAATAAAGCTTTCTTTATTAAAATTAAAACTCAAATGCAGAATTTAAATACAAGAAATTAAAGAAAAGGAAAGAGAAAAGAAAACTAGAAGGAGATCGCAGATCAGCGTAGGTGTGGAGATGGCATAGAAGACTGGCTTTTCTTCTTAGCACCGTAGCTTTGAAGCAACCTTCAACCTTGAGCTTGGCTTCTCTCTCATCAGATCTATTAATTTTTGGAGGCCTAGGTTCCTTTTCATAGAGCTAGGGGGGCTGGAGAGTTTTCTTCTAGGCAATGTGGGACTAAGGGGCTCTTTGATCGTCAAAATATGAAAAAATTTGAATGAAAATTGGATTAAAAAGAGTTCTGGATGAATTCTACTATTCTGGATGAAATCTGACCATTGATAGGAATTCAATGAATCAAAAATCATCATAATCAGATGTGTATCAGCCCAAATCAGATTAGATTAAATTCTGGCTATTCGATCGCACGTTGAGAGTCCTGATCATGACCAAGAGCTTTCTGAACTATTGGATCTTCATCGATTGGTTTTCTGGCCATTGGATCGTGCCAGATTGCTGATGGAATTCGAATCAAACCCAAAAATAACCACCACCATACGATCTTGACCGCAAGTTACCAAAGCCATCCGATCGTACCTTTACTGTTGCCATGGACCGCGTGGATCGGCTGTACCGTACACTGCAATCAATTAGCGTTCGTTGCCTTGATGCAAAATTATTCTTTTACCTTGTAGACCATGATGGATTTTCCATGAACCTTTAAGGGTCTAGGTCCACCACATGTCGCTCCATGATTCGTCAGATTTTGCTGAGCTGACGCTCCACGCCTGGATCGTGGATCAGCTGACTTGGCTTTCATGGCTGACTCAGCTTGGCTGGCTGGCTTGGCGTGGCGGCTTGAGCCGGTTGAGCCATTTTTCCTTTTTTATTAATTTTTATTTATTTTATTTCTTTAAAAATTCATATCTTCTTCATTTTAGCTCCATTTTGTATGAAATTTATTTTAGTATGATTAAAAAAAGAAACTCTTTCTATTAATAGTAAAATTTTATCTTTTAATTTTTATTATTTTTTAATTATTTTTTTAATTAATAAAAATATTAATTTCTTAAAAAATATATATATATATAAATTAATCATTAATTCTTAAAAATTAATATGAATTAATTAATAAATTAATATTTTTATTAATAAATTTATGATACTTATCACATCCTCCAACTTAAGCTTTGCTCGTTCTTGAGTAAAAAAAGGATTTAGATTAATTACCATATTTCATTGAGATCCTCCTTCATAAGAATAGGTCTAGGATTTAAGATCAAAAGTTTAAATAGTATTACTAAGTATTGAATTTTAGAAGCAAATTTCATGGTAGATTAATCAGAAACTTTTTTAGAGTTCATCTAAAGATTTTCAGCACTTGGTTTCGTGAATACTAACTTAGCATTTGGGTGTTAATTCAAAGGACAAACGAATCTTCTTTTATCACCTATTTTGATTGATTTTTTATATACTCCCAAGTTAAGTGCATGAATTAAGATAGCTTTCACACTGCTCTATTTTTTTTTTTTTAAACATTGTACCACTATTGAGTGTCTTAATCCCTTAAGCTTTCTAGTTGATCCATGTAGCGAGACTTGGGCCAATAACTCTCAAATCAGTTGGCTTTAGGGCACTAGGTAAAGAATACCTCTTGGGCTTACTAGCTCAAATCAAACAGGCTACGAGTTAAGACTAACTTTACAACGAGCTTCTTTGTTCTTCCCATCTTTTGATGCGAAACTCAATGCTTCCTTAGGCAAAGAGGCCCGGTTACTCAGTGAGAAGTACTTGGAAACTATTTTATTAAAATAAATTTTTTATATGAAGAAACATATAGTTATCCTACACGTCTATAAAAAGTAGACTTTTCTTTGATGCTAGTAGAAGTAATTAGAAATGCTCCAAGAAAATTTTTTTTATGTTCTAGACTTAACTCTTTTTTAAATTTTTTTAATACTTAATTCCTCAATATCTCATAGATTTTTTAATCTATGTATCAATTTTTTTAAAAAAATACTTAGTTTAATTTGATTCTTAAGCATAATCAGGTGTCTAAATACTAAATACTAATTTTTTTGAGGACTTAATATTTTAAAATTTTTATTTTTCTCCACTCCAACTTAATCAACATTATCCTCAATGGAGAAAAAAAATAAAGCATGTAATAAAGAACATGAAAGAATACACCTGACTCAGTATATTTTTGGTTTACCACATGCCTTTTAAAATTTAAAATCTTTCTCCAACTTATTCAAATTATCTTAAAAAGAAAATCAACTAAAAGAATAAATTAAATTAAAAAATTAAATATTGGATTGCCTCCCAACAAACGCTAAGTTTACCATCTTTAGCTGGACATAATGTAGTTTAACTATCCTGTGTTGAATATTAGATTGACAAATTCCAATGATTTTGGATTACCAATCTCAGGAAGTTGATTTATAATCCCATTATTGATATAATCATTGTTAATTTTAGGGACATAATTTGTAACCCCATTCTCAGACCCATGTTTATTAAGATTTTCTTCTATTTGTTCTTCTAAAATACTCATGAATGGAGTTTTTGTATTAGGAGTTAAGTTTGATTTAATGGGTGCTAGAATGGTGACAAAAGATAGTTTTAATTATAGAGGTAAATTAATGTGATCTTGCTTAAACAACTCTGTTGACTCTTCATTACATGCCTCTTGATTTTTGTAAGAAGAACTAGCTTCTAGGGTTGAAGGAAATAGGCTTTTAGGTTTATAAGTTTTGGGTAAATCATCTATTCTCTTTTTCTCTTTTTTTATCTCATTTAAATTGGAACTAGCATCAATACTAATTCCTGACTTGGGTTCTTCTATATGATTAGTCTTAGTACTAACCAATTTCTCTAAATTTTCATTTTGGCTAGCATCAGTACCAGCCTCTCTCACCTGGTATGGGTCCATAAGAATTCTATAGCTTTTAAGTTTAGAAATTACTTTGGCATTCTCAAATTAGGAATTCTTAACTGAGACATTAAATTGATAACTTGGTCCAGGTGGTTGGTGGACAATAGTTGGATTATTTAAAATTGGTAGATTCGATAGTTGATCTATTTCTCTCCTCATGTTAGATTCAACTAATTGACCTATTTGAGCTTCTAGCTTGGCGATAGATTGTCGTTGATTCAAAATTAATTATTAAAGTTGGTTAAATCTATCGTTAGCTAGATTAGTCTGTTGAGGAGGTCGGTATGATAGCTGATTATTATATGATGGCTAGGTAAACTGACTAGGCTGACCATTATTATAGGCATAATTTTGGTATTGGGATCTATTTTGATAATTTTGCACAGGTGAAATTTGGGTCTGAGCATGAGTCTATTGAGATGTTCAAGAAAAATTATAGTTACTCCAATGTCGGTTATATGAATTTAAAAATGGATCATTAACCGGTTTGGAGTAGTCTTGAACAGTTTGGACTTGTTCTTCGATAAAAAATGAAAATTGTATAGCCGTAGGACATTCATTCACATGATGGGTTAGGCTAACATAGATTGAACAAAACTTCTGATAATTAGAAGGTGATGTGAATTATGCAGGAGATTGTTGACCTAGGGTTAGGAGTTGATGTAATTTTTAGGCAAGAAGGTCAACTTTATCTAATTTTTGGACTATTAGGTTTAAGTCAGCCATTTGATTATCAGGTTTATTATGAATCAACTATTTACTTAAGTTCAACTAAATTAGAAAAAGCAATTTTCTACCGTGCATGTATTAGTGTAACCCTAATGTATGGTTCAAAATTTTTTAGAACTTTTTTTTAAAAATTATATATATAATACTATTATTATATTAAAAAATATTTTTTTAAAATTATTTTAATTATTATTTTTAGTTTAATTTGATTTAATTATTATTTTTAATATTTTTTAGTTAGTTTAATTTAATTTAATTTAATTTTTAATTTAATTTTTAATTTAATTTTTATTTTATTTTTGAAAAGAAAATAAAAGTTCTAAAGAAGAGGTCCTAAGGAGTCTAGAACTAAAAAGAGAGAGAAGAATTAGGTTTAATTAGGTTTGATGTTGGTTAGCAATGAAATTGGTCAATCAATCCTGACTAAAGCTTATCCTAGATCTAGACAGCTTCTAACTATTAAGATCACCATCAAGCCCTCCAAGAGTAGGATTAGCCAATTAACTGGCTAGGTAAGTATAAGGTCGATGGGAGTCCTCCCATTTCTTGCCTTAGACATCAATTATGCTTGGCCAGGTAAGCAAACAGAATCAATTAGAAACCACCTTCCTTCGGGCGCAGTCATTTCTGAACCACTTTCCTAAACACCAGTCAAATTGACTAACCCTAATTCGGTTCAACTCTTAGGGTTCCTTATCCTATTGAGCTCGAGCTCCTAGGGTTAATGTCTAATTGGTTTTAAAATTAAAAACTTAGGTTAATGCAGGATGCTGATTGGTTATTTGTGGGCTAAGAAAGGATGATCAAATCTTCATCTTATCTTGATTAATTAGGTTATGCCCTTAAGTTGATTTAAAGATGCATATGCATAATCACTTTCAATAAGGGATTCTATGCAACTAAAGTAGATGTATGAAATTAATTAAACTAAAGAGCTTACCTTATCTCTAGCGATCACCAAAAGAAATAAAAATAAAAATAAAAATAAAATAAAAATAAAAAAAAAACTAATATAATGCAAGCTCTAAGTAGTTAGAATTTCTAATCTTATCATGAGATTTTTAATTAGATTTAAGTGGATATATTTTTTTAATTTAATTTAAAAATAAATAAATAAATAAATAAATAAAAGACTAGGGTTAGGATTAATCTCACCAAGCAAAACTAAATGATTTGTTTCTTGCCCTAGTTCTTTTCGTTCTTTAAGATCTTTTTCTAAAAAATAAAAAAAATTAGCAAGCAATATTAATAAAAAATAAAAATTTTATTTATAATTTATTTATAAAAAAATTAAAGAGATAAAAAATTTAATGCCTGTGACTTCCCCGACAATGGAGCCAAAAACTTGGTGCGATTGCCAAAATTATTTTAAATTTATTTAAAATAAATCAAAAAAATTAAAATCAAAAATAAAAAATAATATCCGATAATAGTGCCAAAAATTTGATAGGAATGCGATGTTATCGTTAAGACACCATGTTTATCAGTTTAAATCTGACTTTTTTTTAAAATTAAAAGTTATGAAAAGAGTAGTGAATCGAGTCGAATCCATAGAGAGGCAATAATTTAATTCTAAAATCTTTGATTTTTTTTATAAAAGAAAAGAAAAGAAGAATTTTGAAAAGAAAATTAAAGTAAAAAATAGATTTATAAATAAAAGTAGAATTTAAATTATGCAAAAATAAACTTGAAACTAAGATCTATTATTTAGATCTTAGCAGCTACTTGCAATTAAAGAGCAATAAAGAATAATTAATTTAAAGAGCTAAAATTGAAAAGAGCAATAAAGCTTTCTTTATTAAAATTGAAGCTCAAATGTAGAATTTAAATATAAAAAATTTAAAAAAAGGAGAGAAAAGAAAACTAGAAGGGGATCACAGATCAGTGTAGGCATGGAGATGGCGTAGAAGAGTGGCTCTTCTTCTTAGCACTATAGCTTGGAAGCAACCTTCAACCCTGAGCTTGACTTCCCTCCCACCAGATCTGTTAATTTCTGGAGGCCTGGGTTCCTTTTTATAGAGCTAGGAGGGCTAAAGAGTTTTCTTCTAGGCAATGTAGGACTAAGAGGCTCTTTGATCATCAAAATATGAAGAAATTCAAGTGAAAATTGGATTAAAAAGCATTTTAGATGAATTCTACTATTCTGGATGAAATCTGACCATTGATAGGAATCCAACGGACCAAAAATCATCAAAATTGGATGTGTATCAGCCCAGATTAGGTCAGATTAAATTCTAGCCATCCGATCATATGTTGAGAGTCCTGATCACCGTTGGGAGCTTTTTGGACTATTGGATCTTCACCAGTAGGTTTTCTGGCCATCGGATCATGCTGGATCACTAATGGAATTCTAATCAAACCTAGAAATAACCATCGCCATCCGATCTTGACTGCAAGCTACCAAAGCCATCGATCGTGCCTTTACTGTTGCTATGGACTGCGTGGACCGGCTACACCATACACCCTAACCAATCAGCGTTCTTTGCTTTGATGCAAAATTTCCTTTTTACCCTGTAGACCGCGATGGATTTTCCATGAACCCTTAAGGATTTAGGTCCACCACATGTCGCTCCATGATTCATTGGATTCTACTGAGCTGGCGGTCCATGCTTGGATTGTGGATCGGCTAACTTGGCTTCCATGGCTGACTCAGCTTGGCTAGCTGGCTTGGCGCGGCGGCTTGAGCCGGCTTAGCCATTTTTCTTTTTTTATTTAATTTTTATTTATTTTATTTTTTTAAAAATTTATATCTTCTTCGTTTTAGCTCCATTTTGTGTAAAATTTATTTTGTTGTGATCAAAAAAATAAGCTCTTTCCACTGATAATAAAATTTTATTTTTTAATTATTTTTTAATTAATAAAAATATTAATTTTTTTAAAAAATATAAATTAATCTTTAATTTTTAAAAATTAATATGAATTAATTAATAAATTAATACTTTTATTGATGAATTTATGATACTTATCATCTATCCAGATATGAATATGTCTATCTGATGAAACATAAGTCGGATTCTTTTGAAATGTTCAAACGATTCTGAAGCGAAGTAGAAAAATAAAGTGGAAAGAGTATTAAAACTCTTCGATCTGACCGAGGAGGAGAATACATTTTTGATAAGTTTCTCACATATCTAGGAGAGAATAAAATTATCTCTCAATGGACTCCTCCTGGAACACCACAGCATAATGGTGTGTCTAAAAAAAGGAATCAGACTTTATTAGATATGGTCCGATCCATGATGGAATTTGCCAGCTTGTCAATATCTTTCTGGGGATATGCACTCAAATTGGCTTATTATCTACTAAATAGGGTTTCAAGTAAGTCTGTAGTTAAAAACCCATTGAAGATATGGACAGGGCGTAAGCCAGCACTTTCACACCTTAGGATTTGGGGAAGCCAGGCTTATGTCAAACGGTTAGTTACAGACAAACTTGGACCTAAGTCTGACAAGTGTATATTCATAGGGTACCCAAAAGAGATCAAAGGATACTATTTCTATCATGCTGATGAACAAAGGGTGTTCGTCAGCCTTAGGACAACCTTTTTAGAAAAGAAGTTTCTTGATGAAGGAACTGTTGCCTCTAAGGTTGAACATGATGAAGTTCAACAGGTAGAAAGTATGACATAGAATGTTGAACCTAACTCAGATTTGATTAGATTAGATTAGAAGCCTAGTGAACCTGCACCATTAAGGCGATCTGGCATAGTACCCCACCATCTAGATAGATACTATGGATTCTTGGGCCAAGATGGTGATCCCATCGAACTCCATGAGAATGATGAGGACCCGATCACTTTTATGGATGCGATGCATGTTAGATATGTATGCCCTAAAAGCTAGATTGGTTGATACTTGTAATACACTTCTAAGAATAAAATTATAATTTTGATTATAAATAATAAAATGGATTATTTTCTATCACAGTGTGTATTTGAAAGTATCTGTGATACATTCCTTAAATTAATGGTAATGATAATTCATATTTTCAAGAGTTGAAAATTTAAGACATGAGTTTTCATTATTAACTCATAAAATACTTCTGACCGTATGATCATCATGAGGATGGTGATTGATTAGGAAGGTTGGTGTACGATCACTTCTTTAGGTTAGATGAGTCTTGAGTCTACAGTGTAGAGACATCGGAGGAGAGTACAGGTACTCGTTAGAGAACGAGGGCATTGAGTGTGACCACCTCGTGCAGTCATGAGGAAGTCTACCTTCTCATTAATGACTGGCTTGAAGCTGTAGTGGTGTGTTTGGTTCTTTGACCTAAGGTGCATCGGCAGTTCACCTTGAGGGTGTTATAGTTTGACTACACCATAACTCGATCTCCTAGCTATTCGAAATCCTGAGGTGTATGTTGGCTATAGCATGTTCATTGTAGGAATTTGATTGCACCAATAGGAGATCTATCTACCTTGGTAGATGAGGAGCAACCCTATGATGATCATGATAATCAAGTCCATAAGCCCATGGCCATAGCAGAGTGTAATAATAGAAAGAGTTTCTATTAGGATTTTCACATTAGACTTGAATTGAATGATTAATTCATATGACGGATATTAGGGTTCGATGAGATCACCCTAACCCTAATTCCATCGAAGCTTAAGATAGAGGAACCTAATCACATAGGTAACTGCACCGAGAGGTTCACTTTTAGTTCTGATGGATTGCCACCATATGCTGTTAGGTGTCACTGGTGAATTTTGATAACAATTAAAATGATTTGGTTGATCGATCATACTAGTTGTCTGAATCAAAAAAGTTCTGATCCATCGGAAGATGTTTTAATGATGTTGATGATAGAGATCGTGACATATCCCATTACCATATAGAACTGAACCTAACTGGATCACACAAACAAGAGTTTGAATTTGGATATCATCAATTGGACTAACCTAGTTTAATTGATTTGAATAAGATTCAATTAGGTTCAAGGAAATCATGCTAGCACACGATTAAGCCTAATGTTCTCCTGTAATAATCATTAAAGCTTGTCTCGACTAAGCCAAATATATTTGGGCTCATTCAAAAACCTTTACTTGGTCTGACTAGAGCTCGTCCAGATTAGAAAATAATTACCTTAATTTATGAGATAAATTTAAGACAACACCAGCCATTTTCTATCACCTGCTAATTCTTATTTTCGAACATTGGTCAAATGTTTACCCTAGACACTTGGACATCTGCCCATGTGTCATGCACCTATAGGAGAGTATCTGGGGCCTTGTTCCCCTACTAAATGCAGACAGGAAGAGGGTGCATGCCTTGGGAGGCATGTGCCCCATGAGGATAAAGGAGGAGTCCCATATAGATGGGACTCTAGGGTTGCTTCAGGAGATTAAACTCTGTGGTGCCAAGAACTCTTGTTTGATCTAGTCGTAGCTTCACCTTAGAAGGGTTTTGAGGATCTCTCATCTGATTGGATCAGATGATGTCATCCCATCAATCAAATTTAGATCTGATTGCTCAAAGGGTCGTGATTGGCCGAGATGATATGGCACTGCATGGTGCAGCAGGGTCTATATAAACCCTATCTACGCCTAGGTTTTTAATGCTTCTACCTTTAGCCCATGCCACAAAGCCTCTCTCCCTCCTCCATGCCACCCTCTGGTCCTCTCCCTCCTCTCCATGCCCAAGGGTTTTGGGTATGAATAAGGTGCGATCCAAGCAAGTGAAAGGCGCTAGGAAAGGAAGAAGGCAACACCACTGCAAGAGACAATGATAGTTCTTCAAAAAGAGTTTTAAAGACCTTCAAAATCAGATCTATATCTAATTTTTTAAGGATTGATTGAGAAGAATAAAATCTCCAGATCTTGCTTAAGTAGATACTAGTAGAGGTCAGGCACTTGCATGGCTAAATCCAGAACCTCAGGCAAACATTGAAATCATCATAGGATAATTAGATTACCCAAAAAAAGATATAATTAAATTAGATTTAATTTTTTTTATTATTAAATTAATAAAATTAAATCTGAGGAGTCTCAGATCTAATTAAGATCTTAAAAATTTTTTTTTTAAAATATTCCTCCTGATCCAATCAGATCTGAATGAATCAAATCCGGAAAATAGATTTTTTCCTTCAACTGGTATCAGAGTTAGATTCCATAATTCATTACATTTGATTTTAATTTATTTTTGATTTGATAATTAGAAAATTTTAGATTTTTCATTAGATGTGATTAGATCTGAAATTAGAAAAATTAAAAATTAAATAATTTAGATCTAAGATGTATGAGATACATGATTAGACTAGAAATAGAATTATTCTGTGTAGTCTAGCATAATCATAATTTTAATTTGATTAATTATAATTTTTAAATCTATTTATTTACTATTTTTTAATATTATAAATATTACAATTAGATATAAAAAATAGAAAATAAATTTATTTAATTTATTGATATAGGATATGATAGATGCATGTTTAGACTAGTTATAGAATAGTTCTACAAAATTATTTAGAATAAATTTTAATTTGATATGATCAAATTTAAAGCTTATTTTTTAGATGTTTATGAGATAATTTAAATCTAAAAATATGCATGATATGATATATGAGACATATACCAAACATATTTTTAGTTAGATCAATTTTTATATATATGATATATGATGTAGATCTAACTAGTTTTGTACATTTATCATATTTTTGATTAAGGCATGACCCTTGACCATCCGATCATAAGAATGAAGTAGGGTTTAAAGGCCCTATCATTCCATTTGATGGGGTGTTCTTGTGGTCAGTAGGGGTGCTGTGCGTTCATCCTTAATCAAAAATAAAAAATTTATTTTTTGCAAAATCCTAGATCCTAAAATCCTAGGATTTTATATCCATATTTTGTTTATGAATCCTAAACTTAATTAAAAATTAAGATTATGAAATATATTAGGCCTAAAATTAAGAATTTTTAGATCTAAGATATATTCATAAAATTTGGTTCGTGCTTGGGTAACTTAATTAGGTCTAGCAGTTGATCAAACCGAATCAAGAGTTGGTTAGGTGTGATCAAGAGTGCTTAAATTGATCAGTCTAATAGGATTAAGTTTGGATCAAGATCGAGTCACATGAGTGATCGATCGAGTTAAGACCTAATTAGGCTCAGTGGATAAAGTCTGGATTGTAAGCTAACCTGATTGGTTCTGGCTCAATAATTTGATGTTTAAGATAAGTTTGGCAGATACGATCGATTGATTTTTAATTGGGAGCAACTCGACTCGAATGCATTCTTGTTGAGTTAATGGCATATCCTTTCCACCGATCTCACTTATCTAGCCATATTTTTCAGTCCAGTCCTAATCTAAGGTGGCTAACAATCCGAGCAAACCCATGCCACTAGGTTAGTCATAATGGTTATGGCTATGTCAAGTCAAGTTTAAAGAGATCTAAATCAAATCTTTCTAAGAAAAGATTAAGTCTAAGGTCTTCCACCATTATAGATGTGCAGGCCCTTCTTAGGGTTGATTATTTTTAGCTGGTCATAGTGGTTCAGTTGCACTGAAAAGATGCAACCATGTTTATTAGGCATTGGATGCTACAGGCTGGAGGATGGATTGAGCTCAATATTTTTGATATGGTAAGAGACCTAATTAAAAATCCAATCTATGCAAATGGTGGGTCTGACTTAACTAAGAAGTGGATCAATATTTCGAACATAGTGAGAATCATGAATTAGAGACCAAGTTTGGGTGCACCATGATTAGAGAATCATTGGACAAGAGTTGTTCATTCATTGGCTAACCCATCACCAATAATTGTTAGGTGAGGTGATGAGTTAGTTGGTGGGACTGCACCATCCTTTAGAAATCAGTAATCATGGAGATTTTTGCATCTCTACAGAAAAAGTGTAGAGATCCAAAAAAATAGTGGAAGCTAATTTGTTTAAAAATTAAACCCCTAAATAAATTGGTCAAGTCTTAATTACAAAATTTAACTAGAAACTTTGACTCTCTATAGGAAAAAGGAAAATGTCTGCATCCAACCCACTAGCTCGTATGCTGGACATCCATAGATTGATCGGACTTAATTACAAGGATTGGCTGCGAAACTTCAAAATTAGTTTAGGTTCTAAGAAGTTGACTCATGTATTGGACCAAGATCTCCCTACCTTACCAGCTCATCCATCCACTAAATAGAGAGCATCTCTTGACAAGTGGACAGATGAAGATAATAAGGCCAGATACTACATATTGGGCTCGACGTCTCATGAGCTTCAATGCCAACATGAAGATATTAAGACTGCCCGCTAAATATTGGCTCACCTGCAAGAGTTGTTTAGTGAATAGAATCAGCCAAATATCAGGTCACTAAATGACTGTTTAAGGCTAAAATGCATGATGGACAGTTAGTCCAAGATCATTGTCTGATGATGATAAAAAACTTGGAAGAGCTTGAGAATCTTAGAGTAAAGTTAGACCAGGATCTGCAGAATGATATAATTCTATAATCTATGACTGATGCATATGGATAGTTCATCATGAACTACCATTTGCATATACTTCAGAATACTCTGGCCGAGCTTATGAATATACTGGTTACTACTGAGCATTCTATGAAAGGTTCTAAAGGCTCAGTACTTGCTATGGAATGGACTTCTTCCAAGAGAAAGTCTTTTGGAAAGAAGAAAAAGTCTATAAAAAAGCAGAAGATGGAAGGTGAAAAAATAAAGAAGACAGAGCTAAAGAAGAAGGCCGCTGATAATGGAAAGTATTTCCATTGTTATACTGACGGCCACTAGAAGCGAAACTACCCTACATACCTAGCCACCCTGAAGAATAAGAAGGAGATAGGTCCTTTTGGAGGTATGCTTGTTATTGAATCTAACCTTATGATTTCTTCTGCATCTAGTTGGGGGATTGACTCTGGTTTTAGTGCTCATTTGTGTACTTCTATGCAGCGTCTTGAGGATGGCAGAAGGCTGAGGGAGGTTGAGATGATCCTATGCATCAAAAATGGAGCAAGGGTTGCTATTGTGGCTGTAGAATTCTACCCTCTTCGACTACTATCTGACTTAGATTTAGTACTTAAGAATTGTTATTATGTGCCTGCTGCAAGCAGAAATTTGATTTTTGTTTCATGTTAAGCACAAGAAGCTATCTAATTAGTTTTCTTAAGGATCACTACAATATTCTTTATGAAAAAAATAAAATTACAAGTGGTTTCCTTATTAACGGTCTCTACCAGTTACATATTGATGTATCTGTCTTTAATATCGAGCAAAATATGAATATCATAGGATCAAAATGACCCAGGGATAGTCCAAATGATAGATATCTATGGCACCTAAGGCTAGGTCATATAGCAGAAGATAGGGTTAACAAATTGAAGAAAGTTGGGCTATTGAGTCTGTTGACTTTCGAGTCATATCCAATTTATGAATCATATCTTCATGGCAAAATGACTAAGCTCCCTTTTGTAGGACATGAGGAAAAGGCCATGGATCTACTTGCCCTAGTACATACTGATGTGTGCGGCCCAATTGATGTGTCGGCTAGAGGCAACTTTGTCTACTTCATAATCTTTACCGATGATTTATCTCAGAATGGGTATGTGTATCTTATGAGACACAAGTCTGATGCTTTTGAAAAGTTTAAGAAATTTAGACATGAAGTGAAAAAATAAACTAGAAAATCCATTAAGATTTTTCGATCAGATCGAGAAGGTGTATACCTTAGTCGGGAATTTTTGGACTATCTCAAGCAATATGGCATAGTCTCTTAATGGACTCCACCTGAAACACCTCAACTCAACGGGACTTCAGAATGGAGGAACCAGACCCTATTAGATATGGTTTGATCCTTGATGAGCTTTACAAACCTTCCTGATTTTCTTTGAAGACATAGTCTATTAACTGCTATATATTTTCTGAATAGGATTTTCTCTAAAATCGTTCCTATCACATCGTATGAGATATGGCATGATAAAAAATCAAGTTTGAGTCATCTCAGAATTTAGGGTTGTCTAGCTCATGTTAAAAAACAACAAGCGGATAAGTGAGACTATAGGTCCTTTAGAGCTTGATTCATAGGATATCCTAAAGAATCATTTAGATATTATTTCTGCATTCTAGAAGACCATAATGTGATTCTGAGTCGGCATGCCATCTTTCTTGAAAAATAGTTTATTCAAGATTGTGGCATTAAAAAGTAGATCAAGCTTGAGGAGAAAATCTCTCAAAAGCAATGAGCTAAGGATCCTATGAAACCAAATTAGGTTTAGCCAATATAATCACTACCTCCTCCATCTCGTAGATCGAAAAGGATTTTCCATCCCTCTGAGAGATACTTAGGTACTATTTCAGAGGAAGTAGAAAAAATATTCCTCATAGGTAATGAGGTTCATGGTGATGATCCCAAAACCTATGACGATGCGATATCGGATATCACCTCTGAGAAATGGTTAGAGACAATGAAGTCGGAAATTGACTCGATGCATTCAAACTAAGTCTGAACCTTGGTAGATCCACCTGAAGGTACAGTACCTATTGAATGTAAATGGATCTACAAGAGAAAGATTGGTACAGATGAAAATGTGGAGATATTCAAAGCTAGATTAGTGGCAAAAGGGTATATTCAGTGCAAAAGCATTGACTATCAGGATATCTTTTCACCAGTAGTCATTCTAAAATCCATCCACACATTGCTTGCTGTTGTAGCCTATTTCGATTATGAAATATGGCAAATGGATATGAAAATGACGTTCTTAAATGGATACCTTGAGAAAGATATCTATATGGAAAAGCCACTAGGTTTCACATCCAGTGATGCTGATCACAAAGTATGCAAGCTGCAAAGGTCCATATATAGATTTAAGCAAGAAACTCGGAGCTGGAATACTCATTTTAATGATGTGATCAAAGTATTTGGTTTCATCAAGAACGAGGAGGAACCATGTATTTTCAAAAAGATTTATGGGAGCGCTATTATCTTCCTCATACTGTACATGGATGATATCTTCCTTATTGAAAATAATATTCCCATGTTGACCATAGTTAAAATTTGGTTATCCAAAGAATTCTCCATGAAAGACCTAGGAGAAGCATCCTTCATTCTAGGAATTAAGGTCTATAGAGATAGACCGAATAGGATGCTAGGTCTTTCATAGAAGATGTACATAGAGGAAGTGCTAAAGAGATTTAGCATGGATAACTCTAAGAGGGGATTGGTACCCTTCAGACATGGCATTCATCTCTCCAAAAAAATGTGTCTCAACACACTTGAGGAGATTGAACGCATGAGTAAGATCCCTTATGCTTCAGCAATAGGGAGCCTTATGTATACCATGTTATATACACAACTTGATATAGCCCATGCTGTGAGTGTCACGAGCAAATATCAGTCGATTCCAGGTGAAGAACACTGGACTTCTGTGAAATGTATCCTTAAGTATTTGAGAAGAACTATGGATATGTTATTGATTTTTGGTAATGCAGAACTCTAAGTCCAGGGGTATACAGACTCGAATTTTATGTCCGAAATAGATGATCGAAAGTTGACATCTAGGAGTCTATTTGTGTGTAATGGTGGTGTTGTTAGTTGGAAGAGTTTCAAATAGACAGTGATAGCAGATTCCACCATGAAAGCAGAGTATATCGCTGCATCAGAAGTTGCAAAGGAGGCATTCTGGTGCAAGAAGTTTACTGCAGAGATCGGAGTGATGCCATCAGATGCCATTCCTTTGTACTATGACAATAATGATGCCATAGCCCTTACTAAAAAGCCAAGGTCTCACCAGAAAACCAAGCACATAGAGTGGTGATATCACCTCATCCACGATTAGATCAAGAAAGGTTACGTCGAGGTCAATAGAGTCGACTCCGTAGACAATGCGGCAGACCCACTTACAAAGACATTGGGCCAGCAGAAGATTGAAGCCCATCTTGAGAAGATGGGACTTAGATTTGTAGCCAATCGGCTTTAGGTAAAGTGAGAGTTTGTTAGAAATGTGTGCCCTAGAAGCCAGATTGGCTGACACTTGTAATACATTTCTAAGAGCAAAATTATAATTTTGACTATAAATAATAAAATAAATTATTTTCTATCATAGTATATATTTGAAAGTGTCAGTGATACATCCCTTAAGATAATAGTAATCATAGTTCATATTTTCAAGAGTTGAAAATTTAAGACATGAATTTTCATTATTAACTCATAAAATGCTTTCGATTGTCGGATCATCATAATGATGGTGATTGATCCAGAAGGTTAGTGTATGATTGCTTCTTTAGGATAGCTGAGTCTTAAGTCTATGGTGTAAAGACACCAAAGTGAGAGTATAAGTACTCGTTAGAGAATGAGAGCACTGAGCATGACCACCTCGAGCAGTCATGAGGAAGTCTATCTTTTCGTCGATGACTGACTTGAAGCTATAGTGGTGTATCTAGTTCTTTAACCTATGGTGCATAGGCAGTTCACCTCGAGGGTGTTATAGTTTGATTACACCATAACTCAGTCTCCTAGCTATTCGGAATTCTGAGGTGTATGTTGGCTATAGCATATTCATTGTAGGAATTGGATTGCACCAATAGGAGATCTATCTACCTCAGTAGATGAGGAGTAGCCCTACGATGATCATGAGAATCAAGTCCATATGCCCATGGCCAAGGCAGAGTGAAATAATAGAAAGAGTTTCTATTTGGATTTTCACATTGGACTTGAATCAAATGATTAATTCATATGATGGATACTAGGGTTTGACGAGATCACCTTAACCCTAATCCAGTTAGGCCTCAAGATAGAGGAACCTAATCACAAAGATAACTACATGGAGAGGTTCGCTTTTAGTTCTGATGGATTGCCATCATATGCTGCTAGGTGTCACTGATGGATTTTTGGAGCAATTAGAATGATTTGGATGATCGATCATACTAGTTGTCTGAATTAAAAATATTCTGATCCATCGGAAGATGTTTCGATGATATTGATAATAGAGATTATGACATATCCCATTATCATATGAAACTGAACCTAACTAGATCATACAAATAAGGGTTTGGATCTAGATGTCATCAATTGGACTAACCCAGTTCAATTGATTTGAATAAGATTCAATTTGGTTCAATAAAATCATGCTAGCACACGATTGAGCCTAATGTTCTCCTTTAATAATCATTAAAGCTTGTCTCAACTGAGCCAAATGTGTTTGGGCTCACTCAAGAATCTTTACTTGCTCTAACTGGAGCTCATTTAGATAAAAAAAGGTTATCTTAATTTATGAGATAAATTTAAGATAACACCTGCTATTTTCGGTCACCTACTAATTCTTATTTTCGGACATTGATCAAATGTTGACCCTGGATGCTTGGACATCTACCCATGTGTCATGTGCCTATAGGAGAGAACCTGGGGCCTTGTCCCCTTGCTAAATGAAGATAGGAAGGGGTGCACGCCTAGGGAGGCATGCGCCCCATGAGGATAAAGGAGGAGTCCCATATAGATGGGACTCTAGTGTTGCTTCAGGGGATTAAACTCTATGGTGCCAAGAACTCTTGTTTGACCCAATCTTGGTGTCACCTTAGGAGGGTTTTAAGGGTCTCTCATCTGATTGGATTAGATGATGTCATCCCACCAATCAGATTTAGATCTGATTGCTCAAAGGGCCATGATTGGCCAGGATGATGTAGCATTGCATGGTGTAGTAGGATATATATAAATCCTATCTGCACCTAGGTTTTTAATGCTTCTACCTTTAGCCCATACCACAAAGCCTCTCTCCCTCCTTCTCCATGCCACCCTCTAATCCTCTCTCTCCTCTCTACACCTAAGGGGTTTGGGGCATGAATAAGGTGCAATCCAAGCATGTGAAAGGCATCAGGAAAGGAACAAGGCAGCACCGCTGCAAGAGATAATGACAGTTCGTCAAAAGAAGTTTTGAAAACCTTCAAGATTAGATCTATATCTAATTTTTGGAGGATTGATTGAGAAGGAGAAAATCTCTAGATCCTATCCGAGTGGATATTGGTAGAGATCAGGTGCTTTCGTGGCTACATCCAAAATCTCAGACAAACATCGGGATCATCATAGGATAATTGGATTATCCAAAATAAAGATATAATTAAATTAGATTTAATTTTTATTTTTATTTTACTTTTATTATCAGATCAATAAGATCAGATCTGAGGAGTCTCAGATCTGATTAGGATCTCAGAAAAAAATTTTGAAATCTCCCTCCCAATCCAATCAGATCTAAACAAACCTGATTCAAAAAATAGGTTTTTTCCTTCAATGCAGAGATCCGATTCTAAGAAATGGCTAGAAGCCATGAGATCTAAAATGAATTCTATGAAGGTCAATGATGTATGGACATTAGTTGACCCACCTGAAGGAGTTAAACTCATTGGGTGTAAATGGATATTCAAATGAAAGAGGGGCACAGACGGAAAGGTGGAGACCTATAAAGCCCATCTGGTTGCTAAGGTGTATCGTCAACATTATGGTATTGACTATGACGGAAAGTTTTCTCCTATGGCAATGCTCAAGTTCATTCGGATCATGCTTGCCATTGCTGTCCATCTGGACTATGAGATCTGACAGATGGATATAAAGACAATTTTTCTAAATGGAGAGCTAACCGAAGAGGTGTATATGATACAACCTGAGGGGTTCACATCCATAGATGAGTCCAAGGTATGCAAGCTTCAGAGATCTATTTATAGATTGAAGCAGGCATCTTAGAGTTGGAACATGTATTTTGATAAAGTGATCAAAATGTATGGCTTCATTAAGAATGGAGAAGAACCTTGCATTTACAAATGGGCAAACGGTCTAGCAATGGTATTCCTTATTTTGTACATGGACGATATTCTCTTAATCGGGAATGACATCTCCGTACTACAAGAAATAAAAATCTAATTATCATCACAGTTCTCCATGAAGGACTTGGGTGAAGCATTCTACATCCTAGGGATGAAGATCTATAGGGATAGATCTAAAAGGATGCTTGGTATATCCCAAGCTACGTACATAGAAACTGTGCTAAAGAGGTTCAGCATGGAGAATTTCAAAAAGGACTATCTTTCGATAGGCCAAGAAATTTCTCTCTCTAAGAAAGATGGTCCGACAACTCCGAAAGAGAGAGAGCATATGAGTAGAATTCCATATGCTTCGGTAGTGGGGTCTATTATGTATGCAATAATATGTACGAGATCAGACGTGGCATACTCATTAGGAGTAGTGAGTAGATACCAATCTGACCCTGGAGAAAATAACTGGAAGATGGTTAAAACCATTCTTATATATTTGAGAAATACTAAGGACCAATGGTTGGTTTATGGTGAGTCAGATTTGAAGTTTGTGGGGTTTACAGACTCCAACTTTTAATTTGATCATGATGATAGTAAAAGTGTGTTGGGATATATCTTTACTCTAAATGGTGGAGCCATCTACTGAAAAAATTTCAAACAGCATATAGTGGCTGACTCTGTTTGCGAAGCAGAGTATATGACAGCATTAGATGCAATAAAGAAAGCTGTGTGGCTGAGAAAGTTCATCATCGAGCTCGGATTAGCACCCTCCATTGATGGTCCAGTCCTGCTCTACTACGACAGCATTGGTGCCATAGCTCAAGCAAAGAAACCGAAGGCACTCCAGCGAATAAAGCACATTCTGCGCCGCTTCCATTTGGTCCATGAGATCATAGATCATGGTGATGTCGACCTTCAGAAGATCAACGAAAAGGAGAACCTAGCCGACCCCTTGACTAAAGCCCTAGCAATCAACGAGTTCAACAACCATAAGTCGAAGATGGGTATTAAATACTGTGCCGAGTGGCTTTAGGATAAGTGGAAGTTGTTAGAAATTATGTTCCAAAGTCAATTGTCAGTCTATTGATGTTAAGATATTATAATTGATTTATTAATTAATAAAAAATATTTTGACATTTTTTTTATTATAAGTTTACATCTTCTAATAAACTCCATTATTGTGATGAAGTACTTAGGACTATTTAGTTTCGATAAAGAGAGGATTTATTGATTAGTCCTTAAATTTGTTCACAACCAAATGATAGGTTATTAATTAGGATGACAGCATCTATCAAGCATAGGTCACTATTGTTAGATATGTGTGCCCTAGAAGTCAGAATTGACTGACACTTGTAATATACTTCTAAGGGCAAAATTATAATTTTGACTATAAATAATAAAAATGGGTTATTTTCTATCACATAAGTGTGTTTAGTGTTTGTGATATATCCCTTGAGTTAATGGTAATGATAATTCATATTTTCAACAGTTGAAAAATTTAAGACATGAATTATCATTTATTAACACATAAAATGCTCCTGATCGTAGGATCATCATGAGGATGATGATTGATCTAGAAGGTTAGTGTACAATTGCTTCTTTATAGCAGATGAGTCTTGAGTCTACGGTGTAGAGACATCGGGATGAGAGTACAAGTACTCGTTAGAAAATGAGGGCACTGAGCGTGACCACCTCGAGTAGTCATAAAAAAGTCTACCTTCTCGTCGATGACTGACTCGATGCTATAGTGGTGTATCTGGTTCTTTGACCTAAGATGCATCGGCAATTCACCTTGAAGATGTTATAGTTTGACTACACCATGACTCGATCTCCTAGCGATTCAGAATCCTAAGGTGTATGTTGGCTATAGCATATTCATTGTAGGAATTGGATTGCACCAAGATGGAATCTATCTACCTCGATAGATGAAGAGCAGCCCTATGATGATCATGAGAATCAAGTCCATAAGCCCATAGCCATGGCAGAGTGTAAAATAATAGAAAGAGTTTCCATTAAGGTTTTCACATTGGACTTGAATCGAATGATTAAATCATATGATAGAAATTAGGGTTTGACGAGTTCACGTTAACCCTAATCTTATCGGGGCTTAAGATAGAAGAACTTAATCACACAAGTAACTGCACCAAGAGATTCATTTTCAATTTTGATGGGTTGCCACCATATGCTGCTAGGTGTCACTGGTGGATTTTGGGAGCAACTAGAATGATTTTGATGATCGATCATTCTAGTTGTCTGAATCAGAAAAGTTCTGATCCATCGAAAGAAGTTTTGATAATGTCGATGATGGAGATCATGACATATCCCATTGCCATATAGAACTGAATCTAACTGTGTCACACAAACAAAGGTTTAGATCAGGATATCATTAATTGGACTAATCCAGTTCAGTTGATTTGAATTAAATTCAATTAGGTTCAAGGAAATCGTGCTAGCACACGATTGAGCCTAACGTTCTACTTTTTCCATTATAAAAGTTGTCTCGACTGAGCCAAATAAGTTTGTGCTTGCTCAGATACCTTTACCTAGTCTAACTGGAGCTTGTCCAAGTCAAAAAAGGATTGTCTTAATTTATGAGATAAATTTGAGACAATACCTACCATTTTCCATCACCTGCTAATTTTTGTACTTTGACTTGGTCAAACATTGACCTTTGACCCTTGGACATCTGCCCATGTGTCATGCACTTATTGGAGAGTAGATAGGGGCTTGTCCCCTCTCTAAAAATTGGAAAGAAGAGGGCGCACACCTAGGATGGCGTGCGCCCATGGATAGGGACGCTGGAGTCCCATACGGATGGGATTCCAGGTTGCTTGTTGGATTCAAACTAGGTGACCCTCACCTATAGACTTTGACCAGATTTAGATGCCACCTTAGGATGAATTCATGGGTCTCTCATCCCACCAATCAGATTTAGATCTAATTGAATGAAGTAACGTGATTGGCTGGGGTGATGCAGCACTGCATGGTGCAGCAGAGTCTATAAATAGACCCTGTCTGCGCCCACCTTTAAAAAAAAAAAAGAACTTCTCTCCTAGCCATGCCCCAAGGCTGCCCCTCTCCCTTCTCCATACCAACATCTGGCCCTCTCTCTCCTCTCCATGCCCAAGAAAGTTGGGTTCTTCAGATTTGTGCGAGTCAGGCAAGAAAAGACTGACGAAAAAGGAAAACGGCAGCACTGCTGTAGAGACGATGGGTGATCTTCAGAAGGTATTTTGAAGATCCTCCAAATCAAATCTAGATTTAATTTTTGGAGAAAAGAAAGAGAAGGAGAAGATCTCTAGATCCAGCCTGAGTGGATACTGGTAGAGATCAGGCACTTGCGTGGCTAGATCCAGAACCTCAGAGCTTCCATAGGATCATCAACGGATAATCAAATTACCCAAGATCAAGGTAAAATTAATTTAATTTTAATTTAATTTAATTTTTTTATTTATTAGATGCTAATATTAGATCTAAAAAGTGTCAAATCTGCTCTAAATCTAAGAGGAAAATTTTTGAAATATGCCTCTCTATCCAATCAGATCTAAATGAACCTGATCCAAAAAATCAGGATTTCCCTTCAACTGGTATCAGAGTCAAGTTTCTATAGAATTTATTTATATCTGATTTAAATCTGATAAATTAGTAATTTTAGATATCACATGAGATATGATTAGATCTAAAATCAAAAAATTAAAAAATTAAAATAAATTAATTTAGATCTAATATATATGAGATACATAGCTAGACTAGGAATAGAATTGTTCTATGTATAGTATAGTTTGATCATAATTTTTGTTTGATTAAAAGTAATTTTTATATCTATTTATTTTTTATTTTTTAATATTAAAAATATTATAATCAGACATAAAAATAAAAAATAAATTAAAATTAATTTGTTCATATGAGATATGATAGTTGCATGTTTAGACTAATTATAGAATAGTTCTGCAAATAGGTTTAGATTAAATTTTATTTGATAAGATCAAATTTAAATTTAATTTTTTAGATGATCATGAGATAATTTAGATCTGAAAAATATGCATGCATGATATATGTGATATATACAAAATATATTTTAATTAGATCTATTTTTTTATATGAGATATATGCTTAGATCTAATTAGTTTTTATAGATTAATTATATTTCTGATTAAGACGTTCGCCTTGGCCGTCTGATCATAAGAACAAAGTAGGACTTAAAGATCCTCTCCTCTCATACGATGGGGTGTTCTTATGATGTGTAGGGGTGCTGCACATTCGTCCTTAATCAAAAATTAAAAACTTACTTTCTACAAAATCCTAGATCTTGAAACCCTAGGATCTTATTTACATGTTTTGTTTAAGAACGCTAACTTAATTAAGAATTAAGTTTATGAAATATCAATTAGGTCTAAAATTGAGAATTTCATATCTAAGACATATTCATAAAACTGGATTCGGACTTGGGTAGATCAATTAGGTCTAAGCGGTTGATCAAACCAAATCAAGAGTTGGTTAGATGGGATCAACAGTGCTTAAATTGACCAGCCTAATAGGATTAAGTCTGGGTCAAGATCGAGTCACGTGAGTGATCGATCAAGTTAAGACCTAATTAGGCTCAGAGGTTAGAGTTTGGATTGTAGGCTAACCCGATTGGTTCTGTCTCAACAATTTGGTGTCTAAGATGAGTTTGATAGATACAATCAACTGATTTTTAATTGAGAGCTACTCAACTCGAATGCGTTCTTGTCGAGTTAATGGCATATCCCTTCCACCAGCCTTACTTATCTGGCATTGTTTGTTGACTCAGTTCTGATTTGAGGTGGTCAATAATCCTTGCTAACCCATGCCACTAGGTTAGTCATAATGGTTATGACTATATCAAGTCTAGTTTAATGAGACC
Organism: Cocos nucifera; assembly: GCA_006176705.1. NCBI lineage: Eukaryota > Viridiplantae > Streptophyta > Magnoliopsida > Arecales > Arecaceae > Cocos > Cocos nucifera. Next base: position 117,172 of record QRFJ01001002.1, read on the forward strand.
TAAATCAAATCTCCCTAAGAAAAGATTAAGTCTAAGGTCTTCCACCATTGTAGATGTGTGGGCCCTTCCCGGGGTTGATTATTCTCGACTGGTTACAGTGGTTCAGTTGTATCAAAAAGATGCAATCATGTCTTTTAGGCATTGGATTCTATAGGCTGGAGGATGGATTGGGCTTAATATTTTGGATACGGTGAGAGACCTAATTAGAAATCCAATCTGTGCAAATGGTGGGTCTGACTTAACTAAGAAGTGGATCAATATTTCGGACATGGTGAGATTCATGAATTTGAGATCATGTTTGGATGCATCATGATTAGAGAATCATTGAACAAGAGTTGTTCACTCATTGGCTGACCCATCACCAATAACTGTTAGGTGAGGTGATGAGTCTGTTGATGGGACCGCACCATCCACTAGAAATCAGTAATCGTAGAGATTTTTGCATCTCTATAGAGGGAGTGTAGAGATCCAAGAAAATAGTGGGAGCTAATTTATTTTAAAATAAAATCCCTAAATAAATTGGTTAAGTCTTAATTATAATATCTAACTAGAACTTTTGACTCTCTATAGGAAGATGTCTACATCCAATCCACTAGCATGAATTTTGGACAACCATAGATTGACCGAACCAAATTATAAGGATTGGCTTTAAAATTTTAAAATCATTTTGGGTTCTGAGAAGTTAACTCATGCATTGGACCAAAACCCTCCCACCTTACCAGCTCGTCCATCCACTGAATAAAGAGCATCTCTAGATAAGTAGACTAATGAAGATAATAAAGCTAGATTCTACATGTTGGGCTCGATGTCTGATGAGCTTCAGTGCCAATATGAAGATATCAAAATTGCTCGCCAAATGTTGGCTCACCTACAGGAGATGTTTGGTGAATAGAGTCATGCAGCCAAGTATCAAGTCACTAAATGACTGTTCAAGGCTAAGATGCGCGATTGACAGTCAGTCCAAGATCATTGTCTGATGATGATCAAGGACTTGAAAGAGCTTGAGAAGCTCGGAGTGAGGTTAGACTTGGATCTATAGAATGATATAATTCTACCATCCTTGACTGATGTGTATGGATAGTTCATCATGAACTACCATATGCATAAACTTCAAAATTTCTTGGCCGAACTTATGAATATGCTGGTTACCGCTGAGCTTTCCATGAAAGATTCTAAAGGCTCAGTGCTTGCTATAGAACAGACTTCTTCTAAGAGAAAGTCTTTTGGAAAGAAGAAGTCTGTGAAAAAGTAGAAGGTGGAAGGAGGAAAGAAGAAAAAGGCAGAGCTGAAGAAGACTGCTGATAAAGAAAAATATTTCCATTTCAACAATAACGGCTACTGAAAGCAGAACTGCCCTACATACCTGGCCACCTTGAAGAATAAGGAGGCTGGTTCTTCTGAAGGTATGCTCATTATTGAGTCTAACCTTATGATTTTTTCTACATCCAGTTGGATGCTTGACTCTGGTTCTAGTGCTCATTTTTGCACTTCTATGCAGGATCTTGAGGATAACAGGAGGCTGAGAGATGGTGAGATGATCCTATGCATCGAAAATGAAGCTAGGATTGCCGCCATGGCCATGGAAACATATCCTCTTCGACTACCATCTGGTTTAGACTTAGTATTAAAAGACTGTTATTATGTACCTGCAGTAAGTAAAAATTTGATTTCTATTTCTTGCCTTGCAGTAGAAGGCTATGTAATTAGTTTTCTTAAGGACCATTGTAATATTCTTTCTGAAAGAAATAAAATTGTAAGTGTTTTTCTTATTGACGATCTTTATCAGTTACATGTTGATGTATCTATTTTTAATTTCGAGCAAAATGTGAATGCCATAAAATCAAAATGACCTAAAGGATAGTCCAAATGATAGATATCTGTGGCACCTAAGATTAGGTCATATAGCAGAAGATAGGGTTAACAAATTGGAGAAAATCAGGGCTATTGAGTCCATTGACTTTCGAGTCATATCCAATTTATGAATCCTGTCTTCATGGCAAAATGACTAAACTCTCTTTTGTAGGACATGGGGAAAGGGCCACGGATCTTCTTGCCCTAGTACATACAGATGTGTGCGGCCCATTTGATGTGCCGGCTAGAGGCAACTTTGTCTACTTCATAATCTTTACCGATGATTCATCTAGGTATGGGTATGTGTATCTTATGAGACACAAGTCTGAAGCTTTTGAAAAAAGTTCAAAGAATTCAGACATGAAGTAGAAAAGCAAACTGGAAAAACCCATTAAGGTTCTTCGATCAGATCGAGGAGGTGAATACCTTAGTCGAAAATTCCTAGACTATCTCAAGAAAAATGGCATAGTCTCTCAATGGACTCCACCAGGAATACCTCAACTCAACGGAGGTTTCAGAATGGAGAAATCGGACCCTATTGGATATGGTCCGATCCATGATGAGCTTCACAGACCTTTCCCAGATTTTTTTTTGGGGACATACTGTTTGTTAACTGCAATATACTTACTGAATAGGATTTCTTCTAAAACCGTTCCTACCACACCGTATGAGATATGGCATGGTAAGAAACCAAGTCTGAGTCATCTCAGAATTTGGGGTTGTCCGGCTCATGTCAAAAGACAACAAGCGGACAAGTTAGACTTTTTAGGTCCTTTAGAGCTCGATTCATAGGATATCCTAAAGAGTCATTAGGATATTATTTCTACATTCCAGAAGATCACAATGTGATTGTGAGTTGACATGCCATCTTTCTTGAAAAAATAGTTTATTCAAGATAGCGGCATTGGAAAGCAGATTAAGCTTGATGAGAAAGTCTCACAAGCAGCAACGAGCTAAGGACCAAATGGAACCAAATCAGGTTGAAGCCAATAAGAACACTACCTCCTCCACCTCGTAGATCGAAAAGAGTTTTCCATCCCCCTGAAAGATACTTAGGTATTATTTCAGAGGAAGTAGAGGAAATGTTCCTCGTAGGTAATGGTGCTTCATGGTGATGATCCCAAAACCTACAACGAGGCGATATCAGATATCGACTCCGAGAAATGGCTTAGAGGCAATGAAGTCAGAAATTGACTCGATGCACTCAAACCAAGTCTGGACCTTGGTAGATCCACCAGAAGGTATAGTACCTATTGGGTGTAAATGGATCTTCAAGAGAAAGATTGGTGCAGATGGGAATGTGGAGACATTCAAGGCTAGACTTAGTGGCAAAAGGTTATAGTCAATGCGAAGGCATTGACTATCAGGATACCTTTTCGCCAGTAGCTATGCTAAAATCCATCCGCACATTGCTTGCTGTTGCAGCCTATTTCGATTATGAAATATGGCAAATGGATGTGAAAACGGCATTCCTTAAATGGATATCTTGAGGAAGATATCTATATGGAACAGCCGCTAGGTTTCACATCCAGTGATACTGATCACAAGGTTTGCAAGCTGCAAAGGTCCATATATGGACTTAAGCAAGCATCTCGGAGCTGGAACACTCATTTCAATGATGTGATCAAAAAGTTTGGTTTCATCAAAAATGAAGAGGAACCATGTGTCTTTCAAAAAGGGTCAGTGGGAGCGCTGTTGTCTTCCTCGTATTGTACGTGGATGACATCCTCCTTATTGGGAATGATATTCCCATGTTGACCATCAGTCAAAATGTGGTTGTCTAAGGAATTCTCCATGAAAGACCTAGGTGAAGCATCCTTTATTCTAGGAATTAAGGTCTATAGAGGATAGACCGAATAGGATGCTAGGACTTTCACAGAAGATGTACATAGAGGAAGTACTAAAGAGGTTTAGTATGGAAAACTCTAAGAGGGGATTAATACCCTTCAGACATGGTATTCATCTTTCCAAGAAGATGTGCCCTAGCACACCTGAGGAAATAGAATGCATGAGCAAGATCCCTTATGCTTCTGCAATAGGGAGCCTCATGTATGCCATGTTATGTACACGAATCCTGATATAGCCCATGCTGTGAGTGTCACAAGCAGATATCAGTCGAAATCCAGGTGAAGAACACTAGACTTCTATGAAATGTATCCTTAAGTACTTGAGAAGAACTAAGGATATGTTGTTGGTCTTTGGTAATGGAGAACTCCAAGTCCAGGGATATACAGACTCGGATTTTATGTCTGATATAGATGATTGAAAGTCGACATCTGGGAGTCTATTTTTGTGCAATGGTGGAGCTGTCAGTTGGAAGAGTTCCAAACAGACAGTAATAGCAGATTCCACCATGGAAGCAGAATACATTGCTGCATCAGAAGCTGCAAAAAGGCATTCTGGTATAAAAAATTTACCATAGAGATCGGAGTAATGCCATCAGATGCCATTCCTCTATACTGTGACAATAATGGTGCCATAGCCCTTGCTAAGAAGCCAAGGTCTCACTAGAAATCCAAGCACATCGAGCGGTGATATCATCTTATCCGCGATTATCTCGAGAAGGGATATGTCGAGGTCAAGAGAGTCGACTCCACAGACAATGTGGCAGACCCGCTTACAAAGCCATTGGGCCAGCAGAAGATCAAAGCCCATCTTGAGAAGATGGGACCTAGATTTGTAGCCAATTAGCTTTAGGTCAAGTGAGAGTTTGTTAGATATGTGTGCCTTAGAAGATAGAATTAGCTGACACTTATAATACACTTCGAAGGACAAAATTATAATTTTGACTATAAATAATAAAAATGGATTATTTTCTATCACATAAGTGTGTTTAGTCTCTGTTATACATCCCTTGAGTTAATGGTGCTGATAATTCATATTTTCAAGAGTTGAAAAATTTAAGACATGAATTATCATTTATTAACTCATAAAATGCTCCTGACCGTAGGATCATTATGAGGATGATGATTGATCTAGAAGGTTAGCATACAATCGCTTTTTTATAGTAGATGAGTTTTGAGCCTATGGTGTAGAGACACCGAGGTAAGAGTACCGGTACTCGTTAGAGAATGAGAGCACTAAGCGTGACCACCTCGAGTAGTCATAAAGAAGTCTACCTTCTCGTCAATGACTGACTCGATACTGTAGTGGTGTGTCTGGTTCTTTGACCTAAGATGCATCGACAGTTCACCTTGAGGATGTTATAGTTTGACTACACCATGACTCGATCTTCTAGCCATTCGGAACCCTAAGGTATATGTTGGCTATGGCATATTCATTGTAGGAATTGGATTGCACCAAGACGGAATCTATCTACTTCAGTAGATGAGGAGCAACCCTATGATGATCATGAGAATCAAGTCCATAAGCTCATGGCCATGACAAAGTGTGAAATAATAGAAAGAGTTTCTATTAAGGTTTTCACATTGGACTTGAATCGAATGATTAAATCATATGATAGGAATTAGGGTTTGACGAGTTCACCTTAATCCCTAATCTGATCGGGGCTCAAGATAGAAGAACTTAATCACACAAGTAACTATACCAAGAGGTTCATTTTTAATTTTGATGGGTTCCCACCATATGCTGCTAGGTGTCACTGGTGGATTTTGGGATGCAACTAGAATGATTTTGATGATCGATCATTCTAGTTGTCTGAATCAGAAGAGTTCTGATCCATCGAAAGAAGTTTCGATGATGTCGATGATGGAGATCATGACATATCCCATTACCATACAGAACTGAACCTAACTGGATCACACAAACAAGGGTTTAGATTTGGATATCATCAATTGGACTAACCCAGTTCAGTTGATTTGAATTAGATTCAATTAGGTTCAAGGAAATCATGCTAGCACACGATTGAGAATAACATTCTCCTTTTTTCATTATAAAAATTATCTCGACTGAGCCAAATGAGTTTGTGCTCACTCAGGTACCTTTATCTGATCTGACTAGAGCTTGTCCAAGTTAGAAAAGGGTTGTCTTAATTTATGAGATAAATTTGAGACAACACCTGCCATTTTTCATCACTTGCTAATTCTTGTACTTTAACTTGGTCAAAAGTTGACCTTTGATCCTAGGACATCTGCCCATGTATCATGCACTTATTGGAGAGTAGATAGGGGTTTGTCCCCTCTCTAGAAATTAGAAAAAGGAGGGCGCAGGGATGCTGGAGTCCCATACGGATGGGACTCCAGGTTGCTTGTTGGATTCAAACTAGGTGACCCTCACCTATAGACTTTGACCAGTCTTAGGCACCACCTTAGGATGAATCCATGGGTCTCTCATCCCACCAATCAGATTTAGATCTGATTGAACGAAGTAACGTAATTGGCCGGGGTGATGCAGCACTGCATGGTGCAGTAGAGTCTATAAATAGACCCTATCTGCGCCCACCTTTAAAAAAAAAAAAGAACTTCTCTCCTAGCCATGCCCCAAGGCTGCCCCTCTCCCTTCTCCATACCAACATCTGGCCCTCTCTCTCCTCCCCATGCCCAAGAAAGTTGGGTTCTTTAGATTTGTACGAGTCAGGCAAGAAAAGGCTGACGAAAAAGAAAAATGGCAGCGCTGCTGCAGAGACAATGGGTGATCTTCAGAAGGTATTTTGAAGATCCTCCAAATCAAATCTAGATTTAATTTTTGGAGAAAAGAAAGAGAAGGAGAAGATCTCTAGATCTAGCCTAAGTGGATATCGGTAGAGACTAGGCGCTTGCGTGGCTAGATCCAGAACCTCAGAGCTTCTACAGGATCATCAACGGATAATCGATTACCCAGGATCAAGGTAAAATTAATTTAGTTTTAATTTAATTTAATTTTTCTTATTTATTAGATGCTAATATTAGATCTGAAAAGTGTCAGATCTAATCTGGATCTGAGAGGAGAATTTTTGAAATATGCCTCTCGATCCAATCAAATCTGAACGAACCTGATCCAAAAAATTAAGATTTTCCTTCAGCTATATGCCATATAAGTTGGTTGTCCTCTTAATCAAGGCATGTGGACACACTGGTATGGCACACAGATGAGATGTATGGGTACATCATCATTGAATGTGACTAACTCCAGAGCATTCTACTATCGAGAATGTCTATGATGGGATATGGGTATAAGTATCCCTTAGACCGAGATCACCTCAGTGACTTGCAAGCAACTCACTATGCTTTGGTACTAGACTAACTGAATTTCTAATTCAGCAACGAAAAATTTTTAGGCATAGTCAAGTACTTATGATGCAGGAGTGTGATCAAGATGGAATTGACCACTCTAAGAGTTGGAGAAGAATATATTACTGTATTTCAATATAGCAAAACCTTGGCCACGGTAATCCATCAGATGGATTTGGTATTTTGAAATACAATGTAGACAACCCGATCAGAGTTAATAGTTAAACTCTGATGTGTCCTACAAGCATTGTGGTCAAGGAGATGAATTATATGGAAACTATATCCGCATGGATTCTAAGGATGGTGTTCTACACCTTCAACCTATCCGATCGTCGGATATCATTGCTAAATGGTCACTTTGATTGGTATAAAAATTTATTTCTGTGCTACTGACTTAGGTTCAGACCTATGAGGTCACACACATTAGAGCTTACGATCTGATCGAATGGTTGATTAATGATTAAGAATCGTTCTAGGGTTAAACAATCAATACAATTAGTGTTTAACTTAGTCCAAGTGCTGCAGGAGGATCGATTAGCAATTAAATTGCTAATTGACTTAATTTGATTAAGCCAATAGACTAAGATTAAGTCTAATTAAATATAATTTAATTAGATTTAGTTTGAGCTTAATTGAATCAAGTCTAATTAGTTTATTGGATAAGTCAAGTGCAAGGAAGAACTAATCTTAGTCTAACTAGGACTCGGATTAACCCAATTTTTTAATTTGATTAGAAAATAAATTTAAATTAAATTTAATTTAATTATGTCCTTAAATGGGTTAGGGCTTTATTTAATTAGATTAGTTTAATCTTAATTTTATTTGGTTAAGAGATCTTATTTGACCAAGTCAAAATAGGAGTCCTAATGTGACTAGGACTCCTTATCTCCTTGCGCCACCTTGGTCCCAACGCCCCCCATACCTATTTTTTAGGTATTTTTCATAAAAAATATCTTTCTTCCTAATTTCCACACCCCCTCTCTCCCTCCATGTCATATTTGGAAGTTAGGTGGAAGACCAAGTCAAAGCAGAAATTGGTTTTGCTTAGGATTCAATTAGATTGAATCTTTATTGACCAAAACATCTTTCCTTGAGTGCTACCCCCTCTTTTAATTAATTCTCCTCTTATTCCTTGAAAATAATCTCCTTTTTTGTGCACCCTCCCTTGCTGGTCCACACCAAAAATTATGGAGGAGGTGCCCAAGAGTTGGTTCCTAGTCTACGAATTTGACCTAACTTGGAGTCTTCTTTTTTTCTATTTATTGGATGAATTTTATTCTAATTTTTTCATGAAATACAGAGCTTTGGAAGAGATTTAGGATGTACAAAAATTAGAGGAAGAGGATCCTTGGGTATGGGGGTTTCATAGGCACCAAACTTGGTGTCTAGGTGAAAGAAAAGAGAAAAAGAAGAGGATCTTTTCCTAGGGCTGTTTTATTTTCAATCTCTCCTCTTTTCTTTTGAGTTTTTTTTTTTGAGAGAGTCTCAGATCAACAAACTCTCATCTTTCTTCTCATATTTTGGAGAGTCCAAATTTTGAGGAAGGGAGCATTAGATCGACCGTCGAAGAAGGATTGACATAGTACTAGCATGCTGTGCTGATTTCCTACATCGGACTTCAGATCAAAGATTGTAGGCTCGTGTGGATGACTCCTAAAGGACAGACGTATGTGTGGCTCATGACTTCATCCTCAAGCTTGGATTAGCATGTTAGAATATCTAAACTTGCTCAGGTAATAGATCTAATCTATAAACTTCATGCCTACATTTGATGTAGTGTAGATCTAGATTGATTTGATCAACCATTTTTTTTCTTATTTGATTTTAATTTTTGATTTAATATCATGCCTTAATCATGTAATAGATTTAAGATCTATGTATTTACATATTTATTTAAATAAATATTTAACTTATTTAAGTCTTCCGCTGCAAGATCTTGAAAAAGTTTTTAAGATCTACTTGTAAAACCCTAGATCTGATTTCTTCAGATTGTGCAGGAAGATAGGCATGGCTCTGAGGGGACAGTGTCAGGTCAAGCATTAGGATATGCAGCGAGTGTCGATAAAGAAATGTTGCATGATCTCCAGGAAAGTCCAGGATAAGTGATACAGCTGCCAAGCAGAAGGATACCTACAACTCCAAAGGTGGTGTAGAGAAACAAGCCAAGGACTTCAGCGGTGGAGGCGGTCATCCCAAAGGCATCAAAGGTAGCTTAGCAATTGAAGAAGAATGGCAGTGGCAAGGTTAGCATGAGGGACTATCAGGACATGCAGGGACAGCAGGATCGTACAGGAGGATGTTGTCAGATGTGCCAAGGCTTGGGCGCACCAAGGTGGAGATTGTAGGTGGTGTGGTGCTCCCAAGCCTTGGAAGGCCACGGGCGGAGCCAGGGTGAGGGCTCCAAGAAGGCTAGGATAGGTGCGGTCCTAGGGCTACGATAGGAGTTATCCTAGGGTGGAGGTGGCATGTAACTCTCCACGGGTTTGAGGTTCGAGTATTGAAGGCCTCAAGGGGCTTGGTTGGTGCTTCAAAGATCTGAAATTCAAGGTAGAGCAAGGAACCAAAGCCAAAGAATCGAGATTACAAAAAGAAGATTTTCTGCAGATTAGACGGCTCAGTCCAAAACTAGGTCGGCTATATTTCAGAGCATAGGTAGAATAGAGAGCTAAGCATTCGGAACTGCTGGCACGGCACAGGACTGGGCTGGCTCAGTTTCAGACTGAGTCAACCTAGTGGAACTTAGCCAGCTCAGTGCTGAGACTGAGTTGGCTCAGTATGCAGGTAGAGTTACGCGAGGGTCTATTTTGGGCTAGGGTCTGGGTTAATTCTAGAGGTCTTAAGATCTGGTTTGAGAGATCTTAAGGGGGCTAATTCATGTATGAATTGAAATTAGATTCAAGGGATGACAGCATGTGTGACTTGGGCTCGGTGAGTGCTTTCATGTATTGGGTTAGCCTAAGGAAGTTTTTGAGCTAGGGTTTATTAGGGTTCATGTGAAAACTCTAGGGTATATAAACTAGGACATTGTAACTTTTACAAGTAGAAGGAAATACAATTGTGCTTTTCTTCCTAACTCTCTTCTCTTTTCTCTCTGGTTCCAACACCAAAATCCTAGCTTCTCTCATCTTTCTTAGATCTTCTTTAGTTTCCTGGATTAACACCCAGGTTTATGCAAGAGATTGAATCTACAGTTGCGGCTCTGAGCAACCGTAGGAATAACAAAAAGTTCTCTTTAGATTATGTTTTTTATTTATATATAAAAAAAGATTTAGCATTGTCTCACTGAGTAACCGAGCTTTTTTGCTTAAGTAAGCATTGTGGTTCGCATCAAAAGATAGGAATATAAGAAACTAGTTATAAGAATTATATTTTCTTGGACTCGAATCAGTAAACCCAAGGGGTGTTTTACACCTAATGCCCTAAAGCCAACTGATTTGGGAGTCATTAGCTGAAAGCTTGCTACAAGGATTAGCAAGAAAGTTTAAAAAAAAAAGAAGAAAAAAAGTAGATAATAAGGAAGACTAAATTGCAAGAAGACAATAAATCCAACTCACATCTAGTTAGAGAATTTAAAAAATAAAGTAAGGAGTTGGTGAAAGAAGAGTTCTTAAAATTTCTATGGCTAAAACTCAACTACTAACTGAATCGAATTAATAATCCAATGAAGTATCTCTTTAATTATCTGGCCGGGTATTACCTGCCATTAGAAATGTCTAACCTAACTTTTCATTCATAATTAAGTCGGTACACAATGCTGATGTATCTATTTTACTCGAGAATGAGTAAAGTTCAAGTTGGAGGATGTGATGAATACATTAAATATGACATAAGAAGTATTCAAATTACATTATTTAATCTTTATTATTTTGTAATTAATACTTCTTATGTTATGTTTCAGGAATAATTAATTATCAAGATGTAATTCTACAGCAAATCCAATACGTTCGAGTCCAAGTTTAATACAAAGCTCAATTTAAAAGAAAGTAAAGAATATGGATGATATTAATACAAAAATAAAATTTATTTTAAAATTTTTCTTGATTTTAGCAATAAATGGGAGCATTAAATGCCCTAAAGATTATAGGCGTTGGCTAGAGAATGGAAGCTGGCGTGAGAAGTTTTGGTGCTGGCACACACGTGGAGCTAGACAATTTGGGACTTTTGGTGACATGTACGTGGAAACAATGCGGCTTTTTGGCTTGGTGCAGCTAGCGCTGGCTTCACGCAATACGGGACCATGCTGGAAGTAAAGACACAGTATGCGGAATTTATGGATTTAAGATTTAAAAAATAATAATATTTAAAATATTTTAAGGGAAAGAATTTATATTAAATGATAATTTTTTTTTGTTATTTGATCTGCTCTTGATCCTTCGAACTCATTCATCCATTTTTAATCTTTATTTTTTCTTTAGTCCTATATCTAAAAATCATTTAATACTCTTTTCTATTAATACCTATAAAAAGGCTCTTGTACTCCCATTTAAAAATCATCCCAAAAATTCTTCTAGCATAGAGAAAAAGAAAGAGACTACTCCATGAGCAGCTAGGCTAGCAATCTCGGGAGGAAAGAAATTTTGTAATGACACAAAGTAAATTTATTATTCTAAACTTTCTTATATTTCTTTTATATACATTAAAAATTATATTTTTTATTTAAATTATCATAAGTTCTTTATTTGCTTTCTTTTATATTCTTTCATTTATGATTTTCTGTTAGATTAATATTAGGAATAATTTTTTTTTTCCGAAGATGCGTCGTGATCTACAGGTATAGAGCATGCCAAAAAAATAAGAATTATTTACCTAGTACTTTCTGGAGATGCATTGTGATCTATGGATACGTGGCATGTCGAGAAAATATAATTATTTTTTCTAAGATTAATCATAATTGAAAAGAGAGATACAACTCTATTAGCACAATTAATTCAAAATTTTTGAGATCTTTATTTTCTAATTACATCAACTTTATGATAGTTTATTTTTTAAAATCAAAATATTTTTTTTCTTTTATTTCATAATCTCAACTTAACCCAAGTTCTCTGAGGATACGATCTCGATTTATCTTACCTACGTAGTAAGTAGAGTTAATTTTGGTGCTATCAATATTTACGCATCAGTGGCAACCCATCAGAACCGAAAGTGAACCTCTCGGTGTAGCTATATGTATGATTGGATTCTTCTATCTTGAGCCCTGATAGGATTAGGGTTATGATAAACTTGTCAAACCCAACATCCATTATATGAATAAATCATTCGATTCAAGTCCGATGTGAAATCCTAATAAAAATTTTTTTTCTATTATTTCACTCCACCATGGCTATGGGCTTAAGAACTCGATCTCATAATTATCATAGGACTACTCATCTACCGAGCTAGATAGATCTCCTATTGGTGCAATCCAATTTCTACAATGAACATGCTATAGCCAACATACACCTCAAGATTCCAAATGACTAAGAAACTGAGTTATAGTGTAGTTAAACTATAACATCCTTAAGGTGAACTACCGATGCACCTTAGGTCAAAGAACCAGACACACCATGCAGTATTGAGCCAGTCATCGATGAGAAGATAGATTTTCTTATAACTGCTCGAGGTGGTCATGCTTAGTACCCTTATTTTCTAACGAGTACCTATACTCTTGCTCCGGTGTCTCTATACCGTGGACTCAAAACTCATCCACCTTAAGAATGCAATTATACACCAATCTTCTAGATGGATCACCATCCTCATGATGATCCTACAGTCAGAAGCAGTTTATGAATTAATTATAAAAATTTATATTTTTAAATTTTTAACTCTTAAAAATATGAATTGTCATTATCATTAACTCAAAGGATGCATCATAGACACTTTAAATGCACACTATGGTAGAGAAAAATCCTTTTATTAATTTATAGTCAAGTGTTAGCCAATCTGACTTTTAGGACACACATCTAACAGAAGTTGCTAATGAAATGGCACTTTTGCAGCTTGAACTTCTCTTCTAGATACTTGAGAGAATATGGTTGAAGATGGAGAAGATCACTCTCGAGAGCCACCGAATTATGTATAAAAATTTTGTTCTTTTCTTTCTTTCTAAAGATATATGATAAAGCTCTCAAAGAATGAAGTGTTTTTCACTTTAATTCCTTTCTTCTTACTTCCCAGATGATTCTCTAGCTTTTAATAGACTTGAAAATGGTTGGAGAATGAGTTTTGGCCATTGGAAGGGTTGGAATAGCTGTTCGAGCCAAAAAAAATAGTCATTAAAAAAGTGTAAAAAACTAGCTGTTAGTGCAGTCCTCATGTCACGAGTCAACTTGTAGTTTTTAAGAGTTGACTCGAGCTACTCATGATTCGACTTATAGAATCCATAGTTGGCTTTTATAGGAATCCTGAAAATGTTGTCTTCTATCTTGACTGAAAGAGTTGACTCAAGCTCCATAGGAGACAAGTTGTATTTCATGCCCATGACGTCCAACATGCCTGAGATGACTCATTGAAGTCATGAGTCCACTTAAAATCTTCCAACTTCATTGTTTTCATATTTTGGCCTCTCAAACTTAAGTTTTTTGGCCTTAGTGCTTCTAAACAATATTTGCTTTCTTCATTTTCTTGAAAATGAGCCATCCAAGCTTGTGAAAACTTATTCTTTGAAGTGCCTTAGCTGGACATCTTAAAAGAATTTTTTTCATAGATAAATTCTTCATTGTGAGCATTAAAGAAATCTTATATTCACTCATGAAATAATGAGTAATACCATAATCATTCAAAATTTTGTAACTATCAAAATCAAGCTTAGGGTCAACATAACTTTTCAAATTTTCTTTGGAGCTATTTGAGTTGAAAGGGTTGATGAAATTCTTCCTTCCCCCAATTGGATCAAAGCACAATTTTTTCTAGTAGTGACTTTGTAAAGATATGGAGAACTGCTGGTTAGTAGTTCAGCATGCTAATTAGATGTTTCTATTGATGATTTGTTCTCTAACAAAGAGGTGTTGAATCTCAATATGTTTTGCATCATTGATGTCCTAGATAATTGTTGATGCACTAGATAATTGTTGTTTGGTTGTTACAGTACATGGTTGTCACCACTATTTATTCATGTTTTAGGTTGTCATGCATGTTGCATCCATATAACTTGACAAGATGACTTAATGAAGGCCATGTATTTAGCTTCTAAAGATAACAACATCATATACTTTAATTTCATAATCCTATAACTACTGAACATATATTCCTTACATGAAAAAATCATTCAAAAAGCTGATTTCACATCAAATTTATAAGCATTTCACTTATTAAATCAAAATAGTTCTAAAAGCATCAAATCTTGCTACTAGAGCAAAAATTTTATCAATGTTAATACCTTGCTAGCATAGGTATTCATTCATCATAATTCTTATTTGCAATCTTTTAACCAATCTATTTGGCTTATTCTTTGCCTTATAGATTCATTTTGAACCAACCACCACCATGTCCACTACCACCATGGTTGTTTTCTTAACTGCAGTAGCCATTGCTAGTATCCCATCACCATTACCAAGTTCACCACCCTACCACTGCAATTAAAACCTATTTCATGTCATAGAGATCCTATGCAACCATTGCCACTATTATTACACCACCGCTACTATCATTGATGCCTCCACTATATAGTCAGCAACTTGCCCCACACCATCACCACTGTAAGTACCATTGTTGCAACAACATTAATACCTCCTCGCCTGTATTGCTGCTATCATCACATCTTCAACCACCATCATATATATATATTTAAAAATTATTAATTATATCAAATATAATTATATCTTTAAAAAATAAAAATAAAAAATTCTTCTTATATTTGAAAATAGGAAAAAGGTGATGCCAACTCTCCAATTAAGATGAAAATAAACTAAGTTTAGTAGTGTCATGGATAGAGTCTAATAGTAACCTTATAGGGGAGAAAGAAGATTTTCTTCAATCTACTTAAGCCGAACCTCTTCAAATAAAACTAGAAGAAAATAAAAGAATTATAAAAGTAGAGCATAAGTCCTTTTTTTTTTCTTTGATTTTTTCACGCACATCACAAATTAAAGTACATACCCCTTATTTAAAATAGTAGTGAGATTCTTCCTTTTCATTATTAAAAAAAGGTTCTTCTCCCTAGATTTTAGAAGGATATCTGTCCTTATGCAATGTGGATTGGATTCCATTTTTTGGCTTGATTAGAACGAATTTCTAAAAAATACACTAGTATAAATAATCATAAAGAAATACTAAAATTATTTAAAAGATAGATCTTGATTTATACAACAATTTTGTCTTCCATCATTTCATCTAAATTTTTTATAGATTAGAAAAGAACCTTCAATCAAATTTTGAAAGGAAATGTTCCGATTTGGTCATCCCATTTTGATGCTCAAATATTAGAATTTTGATTTGATTGAACCCTCTAAAGAATTGATTCAAAGTTGTAAATCTCAAAAAGATACCCAATTTCAAGAAAAAAAAGATCATCTTACTTGAGCATCGTGTGAGAAAATTATGGGCTTCTGAATTTGGTATTGTTGGGGGCTATCAATCTGCCATCCGACTCACCAACTAAGCCAATAGACTATCGGATACCGATGGATGTTCATCGGCTGACGATCGACGATGGACGATGGATGGTCTATGAGTTACTCGATGAACCACCGATCGATCGGCTCGATGATCAACATTCCACTAACCCAACTAATTGTTGATCAATTAGTTGAAGGACGATAATTAACATCTGATCAATCATCGCCACTAAGAAGACTGTCCGAAAGATTAACACTCATCGATCCATCAACTATCCCACCGATATATTGATGGGAGCGCCGACATATGACCATCCAACATATAATCGGACTGACAAGTGACAATCGATGATTGCTTCTTTTGATCGACTAACCATCGATCGGCAATCATCAAGGTAACAATTAGCTTGGAGCCCTTCGACCAACCAATGATTGGTCGGTACAAAGTCAATCAACCAACGTGAAGGAAAAACCCTATTTTCCGGGTCAGGTTCGTTCAGATCTGATTTGATCAAGAGAAATATATCAAAAATTTTTCTCTTAGATCTAAATCAGATCTGAGACTTTTCAGATCTGATTTTATTGATCTGATAAAATAAATTAAATTAAATTAAATTAAATCTAAATTAATTATACCATGTTATGGGTAATCCAATTATCCTGTGATGATTTCAATATTTGCCTGAGGTTCTGAATGTAGCCATGCAAGCGCTTGGCCTCTACCGATATCCACTCGGGTAGGACTAGAGATCTCCTCCTTCTAAATGTATGCTCCAAAAATTAGATCTAGAACTAATCTTGAAGATCTTCAAAATATCTTTTGAATATCAGCTATTGTCTCTTACAGTAGTACTGCCTTCTTCCTTTTCTATCGCCTTTCTCTTGCTTGGATCGCACTAAAATCGAGGCTCAAAGTATTTAGGGTGTGGAGAGAAGAGAGAGGATAAGAGGGTGGCATGGAGAAGGAGGGAGAGGGGCTATGTGGCATGGGCAAAAGGTAGAAGCTCTAAATTCTACGTGCAGATAGGGTTTATATAGATCCAGCTGTGCCATGCAGTGCCACATCATCCCGATCAATCACGGCTCTTTGTGCAATCAGATCAAAATCTGATTGGTGAGATGACATCATCTGATTCAATCAGATTAGAGTCCCTCACAAACCTCCTTAGGTGGCACCAAGACTGGTCAAAGAAGAATCTTTGGTGCCATCCAAGTAGAGAGCATGAAGCAACCTGGAGTTCCATCTATATGGGACTCCAAGCATCATCCTCTTTAGGTGCACGCCTCCCTAGGCATGCACCTCCTCCCTTTTCTCTTTTTAGTAGGGGGATAAAGCCCCATCTTCTCTCCTATAGGTGCATGACACATGGGCAGATGTCAAAGTGTCAAAGGTTAATATTTGACCAAAGTCAAAAGACAAGATTTAGCAGATGATGGAAAATGGCAGGTGTTATCTCAAATTTATCTCATAAATTAAGACAATCCTTTTTTGACTTTGACAAGCTCTAGTCAGATCAAGTAAAGGTTCTTGAGTAAGCCTAAATATATTTGGCTCAGTCAAGACAACTTTTAATGATTGTTAAAGGAGAACATTAGGCTCAATCATATGCTAGCATGATTTTTTTGAACCTAATTGAATCTTATTCAAATCAGTTGAACTGGATTAGTCCAATTAATGATATCCAAATCCAAACCCTTGTTTGTGTGATCCAGTTAGGTTCAGTTCTTTATGATAATAGGATATATTATGATCTCTATCATCCACATCATTGAAATACCTTTCGATGGATCAGAACATTTTTTATTCAAACAACTAGTATGATCGATCATCCAGATTATTCTAATTGCTCCCAAAATCCATCAGTGACACCTAGCCGTGTATGGTGGTAATCCATTAGAACTGAAAATGAATCTCTCAGTGTAGTTACCTGTGTGATTAAGTTTCTCTATCTTGAGCTCCGATTGGATTAGGGTTAAGGTGATGTCGTCAAATCCTAATTTTCGTCATATGAATTAATCATTCAATTTAAGTCCACTATGAAAATCCTAATAGAAACTCTTTCTATTATTTCACTCTGCCATGGCCATGGGCTTATGGACTTGATTCTCATGATCATCATAGGGCTGCTTCTCTTCTACAGAGGTAGATAGATCTCCTATCGGTGCAATCCAATTTCTAGAATGAACATGCTATAGCCAACATACACCTCAAGATTTCGAATGGCTAGGAGATCGAGTTATAGTGTAGTCAAACTATAACACCCTCAAGGTGAACTACCGATGCACCTCAGATCAAAGAACCAGACACACCACTACAGCTTTGAGTCAGTCATCGATGAGAAGGTAGACTTCCTCATGACTGCTCGAGGTGGTCACGCTTAGTGCCCTCATTCTCTAATGGATATCTGTACTCTCACTCTGGTGTCTCTACATCATAGACTCAAGACTTATCTATCCTAAAGAAGCGATCATACACCAACCTTCTAGATTAATCACCATCCTCATGATGATCCTATGGTCAGGAGCATTTTATGAGTTAATAATGAAAATTTATGTCTTAAATTTTCAACTCTTAAAAATAGAATTATCATTACCATTAACTCAAGGATGTATCACAGCACTTTCAAATACACTGTGTGATAGAAAATAATCATTTTATTATTTATAGTCAAAATTATAATTTTGTCCTTAGATGTATTACAAGTGTCAGCCAATTCTAGCTTCTAGGCACATATATCTAACAAACTCCCACTTGACTAAAGCCAATTGCTACAATTAAGTCATCTTCTCAAGTGGATTTCAATCTTTTGTGGCCCAATGGCTTTGTAAGTGGGTCTGCACATTATCTATGGAGTTACTCTCTTGACCTCACTACCTTTCAAGGTAATCGGGATGAGATGAATATCACGGTTTCTATGGAATCTCCATGGCAAACAGTCTGCAGCTAATGTACTTTCGATCATCCTATCACGGACATAAGTCCAGTCTGTGTATCCTAACTTGGAGTTCTCCATTACCAAAGACAACAACATATCTTAGTTCTCTCAGCTTAAGGATACATTCACAGAAGTCCCGTGTTCTTCACCTGATTTGATGATATCTTGTGACACTCACAGCATGGGCATATCAGGTCGTGTACATATCATGGCATACATGAGGCTCCTTGCAAGCATAAGGGACTTGCTATGCGTTCTATTTCTCAAGTTGCGGACATCTTCTTGGAAAGATAACCATTCTGAAGGATATAATCCTCTAGAGTTTTTCCATACAATCTCTTTAGTACTTCCTATGTATCTTTGTGAAGTCCTAGCATCCTATTCGTTATTCTCTATAGACCTTAAATTTCTAGAATAAGGATCTTCACTAGTCTTTTATGGAGATTCCTTGACAACCAATCTTGACTGATGCAACATGGAAATCATTCCCAATAGTAGGATGTCATCCACGTACAATACGAGAAGACAATAGCGCTCCACTGACCCTTTGAAAATACATGTTCCTCCTCAATTTTTGAGAAACCAAACTTTTTATCAATCATTAAATGAGTGTTTCCAGTTTCCGAGATGCTTGCTAAGTCCATATATGACCTTGCAGCTTGCAAACCTGTGATATATCACTGATGAACCTAGCGCTGTTCCATATAGATATCTTCCTCAAATATCCTTTAGGAATGCCGTTTTCACGTCCATTGCCATATTAATAATCGAATAGGCTGCAACAGCAAGCAATGTGCGGATGGATTTTAGCATAGCTACTAGCGAAAAGGTATCCTGATAGTCAATGCCTTCACGTTGACTATAACCTTTGCCACTAATCTAGCTTTGAATATCTCCATATTTCCATCTGCACCAATCTTTCTCTTGTAGATCCATTTACATCCAATAAGTACTATACCTTCTGGTGGATCTACCAAAGTTCAGACTTGATTTGAGTGCATCGAGTCAATTTTTGACTTTATTGCCTCTAACCGTTTCTTGGAGTCAATATCTGATATCATCTCATCATAGGTTTTGGGATCATTACCATGAACCCCATTACCTACGAGAAACATTTTCTCTATTTTCTCTGAGATAGTATCTAAGTACCTCTTAAGAAGATGAAAAATCCTTTTCGATCTACGAGGTGGAGGAGGTAGTGATTGTATTGGCTCAACCTGATTTGGTTCCATAGGGTCCTTAGCTCATTGCTCTTGTGAGACTTTCTCCTCGAGCTTGATCGGCTTTTCAATGCCGCTATCTTGAATAAACTATTTTTTAAGAAAGGTGGCATATCAACTCACAATCACATTGTGATCTTCTGAAATATAGAAATAATATCTTAATAACTCTTTAGGATATCCTATAAATCGAGCTCTAAATGACCTAAAGTCTAACTTATTTGCTTATTGTCTTTTGACATAATCCGGACAATCCCAAATTTTGAGATGACTCAGACTTGATTTCTTATCATGCCATATCTCATACGGTGTGGTAGGAATGATTTAGAAGAAACTCTATTTAGTAAATATATAGCAGTTAACAAACTGTGTTCCCAAAAGAAATTAGAGAGGTCTGTGAAGCTCATCATGGATCGGACCATATCTAATAGGGTCCAATTTCTCCATTCTAAAATTCCATTGAGTTGAGATGTTTTAGGTGGAGTCCATTGAGAGACCATGCCATTCTACTTAAGATAATCTAGAAATTTCCGACTAAGGTATTCATCTCCTCGATCTGATCGAAGAACCTTAATGAATTTTTTGGTTTGCTTTTCTACTTCATGTCTGAACTCTTTAAGCTTTTCAAAGGCTTCAGACTTATGTCTTATAAGATACACATACCCATACCGAGATAAATCATCAGTGAAAGTTATTAAGTAGATAAAATTACCTCTAGTTGGCACATTAAATGGGCCGCACACATCCGTATGTACTAGGGCAAGTAAATCCATGGCCCTTTCCCCATGTCCTACAAAAGGGAGCTTAGTGATTTTGCCATGAAGACAAGATTCATCAATTGGATATAACTCGAAAGTCAACAGACTCAATAGCCTGATTTTCTTTAATTTGTTAATCCTATCTTCTGCTATATGACCTAGTTGTAGGTGCCATAGATATCTATCGTTTGGACTATCACTACATCATTTTGATCTTATGGCATTCACATTTTGCTCGATATTAAAGATAGATACATCAATATGTAACTGATAGAGATCATTAATGAGGAAACCACTTATAATTTTATTTTTTTATAAGGAATATTACAATAGTTCTTAAGAAAACTAATTACACAGCCTTCTTGTGCTAAACATGAAATAGAAATTAAATTTTTTTTGCAGTAGGCACATAATAACAATCTCTAAGTACTAAATCTAAGCCAAACGATAGTCGAAGAGGATAGGTTCCCACGACCATAGCAGCAACTCTTGCTCTATTTTCGATGCATAGGATCATCTCACCATCCCTTAGCCTCTGGCTATCCTCAAGATCCTACATAGAATTGCACAAATGAGCACTAGAACCAGAGTCAAGCACCCAACTGGATGCAGAAGAAACCATAAGGTTAGATTCAATAATGAACATACCTCCAGAAGGACCTATCTCCTTTTTATTCTTTAGGATGGCTAGGTATATAGGGAAGTTCCACTTCCAGTGGTCATCAGTATTACAATAAGAATACTTTTCTTTGTTAGTAGTCTTCTTCTTCAGCTCTGCCTTCTTTTTATTTCCACCTTCCACTTTTTACCTTTTCACAAACTTCTTCTTCTTTTCTAAAGACTTTCTCTTAGAAGAAGTCTGTTTCATAGCAAGTACTGAGCCTTCAAAATTTTTTATAAAAAGCTCAGCAATAACCAGCATGTTCATAAGTTCAGCCTGAGTACTCTAAAGTTTGTGCATATGGTAGTTCATGATAAACTACCCATACGCATCAGTCAAGGATTGCAAAATTATGTCATTCTACAGATCTTGACTAACATCACTCTGAGCTTCTCAAGCTCTTTCAAGTCTTTGATCATCATCAAACAATGATTTTGGACTGACTGCCCATCATGCATTTTAGCCTTAAAAAGTCATTTAGTGATCTGATATTTGGCTGCGTAACTCTATTCACCAAACAACTCTTACAAGTAAGCCAACATTTGGAGGGCAGTCTTGATATCTTCATGTTGGTGCTAAAGCTCATCAAACATCGAGCCCAATATGTAGTATCTGATCTTGTTATCTTCATCCATCCATTTATCAAGAGATGTTTTCTATTTAGCGAATGGATGGACTGATAAGGTGGGAGGATCCTGATCCAATACATGAGTTAACTTCTTGAAATCCAAAATAATTTTGAAGTTTTAGAGCCTATCTTTGTAATTGGGTTCGGTCAGTCTTTGGATGTCCAGGATAGGGGCTAGTGGATTAGATGCAGACATTTTCTTGTAGAGAGTCAAAGTTGTTAGATATATGTGCCCTAGAAGCCAGAATTGGCTGACACTTGTAATACACTTCTAGGGGCAAAATTGTAATTTTGACTATAATTAATAGAAATAGGTTATTTTATATCACACTTGTGTATTTAGTGTCTGTGATACATCCTTTGAGTTAATGGTAATGATAATTCATATTTTCAAGAGTTGAAAATTTAAGACATGAATAATCATTATTAACTCATAAACAGCTCCCGACCATAGGATCATCACGAGGATGGTGATTGATCTAGAAGGTTGGTGTACGATCGCTTCTCTTTAGTAGATGAGTCTTGAGTCTACGGTGTGGAGACACCGGAGCGAGAGTATAGGTACTCGTTAGAGAATGAGGGCACTGAGCGTGACCACCTCGAGTAGTCATTAGGGAGTCTACCTTCTCGTCAATGACTGACTCGATGCTGCAGTAGTGTGTCTGGTTCTTTGACCTGAGATGCATCGGCAGTTCACCTTGAGGGTGTTATAGTTTGACTACACCATTACTCGGTCTCCTAGCCATATGGAACCCTGAGGTGTATGTTGGCTATAGCATGTTCATTGTAGGAACTGGATGGCATCAAGATGGAATCTATCTACCTCGGTGGTAGAGGAGCAGCCCTATGATGATCATGAGAATCAAGTCCAGAAGTCCATGGCCATGGCAGAGTGAAATAATAGAAAGAGTTTCTATTTAGATTTTCACATTGGACTTCGAATCGAATGATTACATCATATGACAGAGACTAGGGTTTGACGAGTTCACCTTAACCCTAATCTGATCGGGGCTCAAGATAGAAGAACTTAATCACACAGGTAGCTGCACCAAGAGGTTCGCATTCAGCTCTGATGGGTTGCCACCATATACTGCTAGGTGTCACTGGTGGATTTTGGGAGCAATTAGAATGATTTAGATGATCGATCATTCTAGCTGTTCGAATCAGAAGAGTTCTGATCCATCGAAAGGAGTTTCGATGATGTCATGATAGAGATCATGACATATCCCATTACCATACAGAACTGAACCTAACTGGATCACACAAACAAGGGTTTGAATCTTGGTGATATCATCAATTGAACTGATCTAGTTCAATTGATCTGAATGAGATTCAATTAGGTTCAAGGAAATCGTGCTAGCACTCGATTGAACCTAACGTTCTTCTTTTACTATCATAAATAAGTTGTCCTGACTGAGCCAAAGGAGTTTGTGCTCAATCAGAGGCCTTCATATGGTCTGACTGGAGGTTGTCCAAGTCAGAAAAGGTTGTCTTATTTTGTAAGACATTACCTGCCATTTTTGGTCACCTGCCATTTCTTGTTCTTTGACTTTGGTCAAAAGTCTACCTTTGACTGGTCAAATGTTGACCATTGACCCTTTGACTTTTGACCACATGTCATGCACCTATTGGAGAGCTGGTGGGGGCCTGTCCCCCTGCCAGAACCTGGCAAGGAGAAGGGCGCACGCCAAGGGTGGCGTGAGCCCAAGTAGGAGGCGCCTAGGAGTCCTTGTTGGACAAGGACTCCACCTCCCTTTTGGATTCCAATCAGAGTTCTTCTAAGAATCCAGTTTGACTGGTCTTAGGCACCCTCTAAGGAGGAATCCAGGGGTCTCTATTCCAACCAATCAGATTTAGATCTGATTTCACAAAGGGTTGTGATTGGTTGGGAAGAAGAGGAGTTGGATCACAAGAGGTCTATAAATAAGACCCTGCGCCCAACCCTAATTCAAATGAATGCAATTAGACCGCCCCAAGGCTGCCTCTCCCCTCCTTCCTCCATGCCATAATCTCTTCTCCCCTTGCCTCTCCACGTCCAAAAGAGTTTTGGACTTAGGTTGGTGCGATTCCAGATCAAGGAAAGGCGATCAAAAGCAAGAAGGCTGCGCTGCTGCAAAGGACGACTGCTGATCTTCAAAAGGAGTTTTGAAGATCCTCCAGATCAGATCCAGATCTAATTTTTGGAGGTATGATAGAGAAGAAGAGGATCTCCAGATCCAACCCGAGTGGATACCGGTAGAGGCCAGGCGCTTGCGTGGCTAAGATCCAGAACCTTCCGCTGCAAATCAGGATCATCTAACAGGGTAATAGGATTACCCAAATCAGGTAAATTAAATTTGATTTAATTTATCTTATTTTATTTTAATTTATTAAAATAATAAGAATCAGATCTGAAATATATCAAGATCTGATTGAGATTAAGAGAAAAAATTTTTGAAATATATCTCTTGATCTAATCAGATCTGAACGAACCTGGACCGGAAAATCAGGATTTCCCTTCAACTGGTATCAGAGCCATGGTTCTAAAATTGTTTAGATCTGATTTTAAATTTATTTTAATTAAAAAATAATGATTTCAGATGTCACATGAGATGTGATCAGATCTGAAATCAAAAAAATTAAAATTAAATGATTTGGATCTAAGATTAAGAAGATATGCATGACTAGTTCTAGAAATAGAATAGTTCTATAGAATAGTTTTGCATGTCTTTGATTTAATCTGATTAAATCATATTTTAGATCTTCTTATTTACTATTTTTGATATTATAAGTGTTATAATAACATCTGATAAACAGCAAATAAAAATTATTTAATTTTAAATATCATATGAGATATGATTGATGCATGTCTAGACTAGTTGTAGAATAGTTCTACATAATTGTCTAGATTAGAATTTATTTTGATTAGATCAATTTAAATCTAATTTTTTAGATTATTATGAGATAATTTAGATCTGAAAATATGCATGATTTGATACATGAGATGTATGCAAAATATGCCATGATTAGATCTACTTTATATATGAGATATATGATATAGATCTGATATTGTTTTGTAGTATTGAATGTTCCTGATTAAGGCGTTCCTCTTGGCCGTCCGGTCATAAGAACGAAGAAGGGTTTAAAGGCCCTCTCTTCCCATTCGATGGGGTGTTCTTATGACGTGTAGGGGTGCTGCGTGTTTGTCCTTAATCAGAAATCCAAAACTTACTTTCTGCAAAACCCTAGATCCTGAAACCCTAGGATTTATTGTGCATATTTTGTTTATGAACCCAACTTAATTAAGAATTAAGTTTATGGAATATCAATTAGGTCTAAAATTGAGAATTTCAGATCTAAGACATATTCATAATACTGGGTTCGAGCTTGGGTAGCTCAATTAGGTCTAAGCGGTTGATCAAACCGAATCAAGAGTTGGTTAGATGGGATCAACAATGCTTAAATTGACCAGCCTAATAGGATTAAGTCTGGGTCAAGATCGAGTCACGATCAAGCAAGACCTAATTAGGCTCAGAGGTTAGAGTCTGGATTGTAGGCTAACCCAATTGGTTCTGACTCAACAATTTGGTGTCTAAGGTAAGTTTGGCACATACGACCGACTGATTTTTAATTGGAAGCTACTCGACCTGAATGCGTTCTTGTACGAGTTAATGGCATATTCCTTCCACCGGTCTCACTTACCTGGCCATATCTGTTGACACAGTTCTGATCTGAGGTGGTCAATAATCCTTGCTAACCCATGCCACTAGGTTAGTCATAATTGTTATGACTATGACAAGTCTAGTTTAATGAGACCTGAATCAATTCTCCCTAAGAAAAGATTAAGTCTGAGGTCTTCCACCATTGTAGATGTGCGGGCCCTTCCCGGGGTTGATTGTTCTCGGCTGGATACAGTGGCTCAGTTGCACCGGGAAGATGCAACCATGTCTATTAGGCATTGGATGCTATGGGCTGGAGGATGAGTTGGGCTCAATATTTCGGATACGGTGAGAGACTCAATTAGGAACCCAGTCTATGCAAATGGTGGGTCTGACTTAACTAAGGAGTGGATCAATATTTTGGATACGGTGAGATTCATGAATTAGAGACCAAGTTTGGGTGCACCATGATTAGAGAATCATTGAACAAGAGTTGTTCACTCATTGGCTAACCCATCACCAATAACTGTTAGGTGAGGTGATGAGTCAGTTGGTGAGACCGCACCACCCACTAGAAATCATTAATCATGGAGATTTTTGCATCTCTACAGAGGGAAGTGTAGGGATCCGAGAAAATAGTGGGAGCTAATTTGTTTAAAAATAAAATTTCTAAATAAATTGGTCAAGTCAAAATTACAGTATCTAACTAGAATCTTTGACTCTCTACAGGAAAATGTCTGCGTCCAACCCATTGGCACGTATCCTAGACACA
Source organism: Cocos nucifera (assembly GCA_006176705.1). NCBI lineage: Eukaryota > Viridiplantae > Streptophyta > Magnoliopsida > Arecales > Arecaceae > Cocos > Cocos nucifera. The sequence continues at coordinate 143,335 of QRFJ01001002.1, forward strand.
CATAGACTGACTGGACCCAATTATAAAGATTGGCTCAGGAACTACAAAATTGTTTTGGGTTCAGAGAAGTTAACCCATGTTTTGGACCAGGACCCTCCCACATTACCAGCCCATCCATCTACTGAACAGAGAGCGTCTCTGGAAAAATGGATTGACGAAGACAATAAGGCCAGATACTACATGTTGGGCTCGATGTCTGATGAGCTCCAGCGCCAACATGAAGATATCGGGACTGCTCGCCAAATGTTGGCTCACCTGTGAGATGTTTGGTGAACAGAGTCGCGCAGCCAAATATCAAGTCACAAAATGACTTTTTAAGGCTAAGATGCATGATGGGCAGTCAGTCCAAGATCACTGTCTGACAATGATCAAGGACATGGAAGAGCTTGAGAAGCTCGGTGTGAAGTTGGACTTGGATCTGCAGAACGATATTATTCTGCAATCCTTGACTGATGCATATGGGCAATTCATCATGAATTACCACATGCATAAACTTCAAAATTCCTTGGCCGAGTTGATGAATATGCTGGTTACCGCTGAGCTTTCTATGAAAGGTTCTAAAGGCTCAGTTCTTGCTATGGAATGGATTTCTTCCAAAAGAAAGTCTTATGGAAAAAAAAAGAAGTCTGTGAAAAAGCAAAAGGTGGAAGGATCAAAGAAGAAGAAGGCAGAACCGAAGAAAAAGGCCGATGGCAAAGGAAAGTGTTTTCATTGCAACAGCGAGGAACTGCCCTACTTACCTGGCCACCCTAAAGAACAAGAAGGAAGGTCCTTCTGAAGGTATGCTCGTTATTGAGTCTAACCTTACGATTTCTTCTGCATCCAGTTGGGTGCTTGACTCTGGTTCTAGTGCTCATCTGTGCACTTCCATACAGGGTCTTGAGGATAGCAGGAGACTGAGGGATGGAGACATGATCCTACGCATGGTAATGGAGCAAGAGTTGCTGCAGTAGCCGTGGGAACATACCCTCTTCGATTACCATCTGGTTTAGACTTAGTTTTAAAAGACTGTTATTATGTGCCTACAGCTAGCAGGAATTTGATTTCTGTTTCATGCTTAGCACAAGAAGGTTATGTGATCACCTTCTTTAAGGACCATTGTAACATTCTTTATGAAAGAAATAAAATTGCAAAAGGTTTCCTTGTTAATAGTCTTTATCAGTTGCATATTGATGTACCTATTTTAACTATCGAGCAAAACGTGAATGCCAAACGACCTAGGGATAGTCCAAACGACAGATATCTATGGCACCTGAGATTAGGTCATATAGCAGAAGATAGGATTAACAAATTGGAGAAAAATGGGCTATTGAGTCCATTGACTTTGAGTCATATCCAACTTGTGAATCTTGTCTTCAAGGCAAAATGACTAAACTCCCTTTTGTTGGACATGGGGAGAGGGCCACAGATCTCCTTGCCCTAGTACATACTGATGTGTGCGGCCCATTTGATGTGCCGGCTAGAGACAATTTTGTCTACTTCATTACCTTTACCGATGATCTGTCTAGGTATGGGTATGTGTATCTTATGAGACATAAGTCTGAAGCTTTTGAAAAGTTCAAAGAATTCAGACATGAAGTAGAAAAATAAAAGAAAACCCATTAAGGTTCTTCGATCAGATCGAGGAGGTGAATACCTTAGCCGGGAATTCCTAGACTATCTTAAGAAAATGGCATAGTCTCTCAATGGACTCCACCAGGAACACCTCAACTCAATGGGGTTTCAGAATGGAGAAATCGGACTCTATTGGATATGGTTCGATCCATGATGAGCTTCACAGACCTCCCAGATTTTCTTTGGGGATATTCATTATTAACTTCAATCTATCTACTGAATAGGGTTTCCTCTAAAACCGTTCCTACCACACCGTATGAGATATGGCACGGTAAGAAACCAAGTCTGAGTCATCTCAGAATTTGGGTTGTCTGGCTCATGTCAAAAGACAACAAGCAGACAAGTTAGAGTTTAGGTCCTTTAGAGCTCGATTCATAAGATATCCTAAAGAGTCATTAGGATTATTTCTACATTCCTGACACTGTGATTGTGAGTCGCTGGACGAACTGGACCGGAAAATAGGGATTTCCCTTATGGTATCAGAGCATGGTTCTAAATTGTTTAGATTCTGATTTTAATTTATTTTAATTAAAAAAATAAGCATGGATTTCAGATGTCAACAAAATGTTGAGCGATTGAAATCAAAAAATTAAAATTAATGATTTGGCATCTAAGATAAGAAGATATCTTGACTAAGTTCTAGAATAGAATAGTTCTATAGAATAAGGTTTTTGCATGTTTTGATTTTATCTGATTAAATAATATTTAGATCTTCTTATTAATTTTTTTGATATATAAGATGATTATAATAAATCTAAAACAAGAAATATAAGTTATTTAATTAATTTCATATGAGATATGTGAATGCATGTTAGACCTAGTTGTTAAGAATGTTCATACATAAAATTTCTGATGAATTAGAATTTATTGTCTGAAATTAATGAATCTTATTTTTAGATCTTTATGAGAATAATTTAGATCTAAAATATGCCATGATAGATACATGAATTAATAGCAAAATAATGTTTAGAGTAGATCTAATTTATATACTGGATATATATATGATCGATCTATGGTTTGTACGAATTTAATGTCTGATTAAGGCTTCCTCCTGGCTCGTACGGAATCATAAAGAATGAAGAAGAGGTTTACAAGGCCCGTCTCTTCCCCAATTCGATGGGGGTGTTCTTAAATGAAGATGTGTGGAGTGCTGCGCTGTATTGTCTTAATCAGAATCCAAAATTTAATTGTCTATAAATCCTTAGATCCTATAACATCTAGGTTTATTTGCCATATTTTATTTTGACCAACTAATAAGAAATTAAGTTAATGAATGAATCATTAGGATTAAAATTGAAATTTCAGATTAAAATAATTCAATTAATACATTGGGTTGAGCTTGGATAGCTCAATTGGTCTAAAGCAGTTGATCAAATCGAAATCAAGAGTTTGGTTAGATGGGATCAAATGATGCTTAAAGTGTACCAGCCTAATGGTTAAGTCCTAGGGTTTAAGATTCCGAGTCCGTACGATCAAGACTAAGATCTAATTAGATCTCAGGGTTTAGAGTCTGGATTAGACTAACCCAATTGGTTCTACTCAAACTTTGGTGTCTAAGGTAAGTTTGCAAAGACGAGACTGGTTTTTAATTGGAGACTAACTACCTGAATGCGTTTCTTCAGTTAGGCATATTCCTCACCGCATCTCAACTTAACCTGGCTTTGTTGACTCAGTTCCTGAATCTAGGTGGTCAATAATCTGAGCTAACCCATGCCATTAGGTTTATCATAATGGTTATGCTAGTCAAGTTCAAGTTTAAGAGACCTAATCAATCTCCCTAAAAAAAGATTAACGTCGAGGTCTTCCACCATTGTAGAGTCAGGCCCTTCGGGGTTGATTTTCTCGATGGATAACAAGTGGTCAGTTGGCATGCGAAAAGATGCAACCAATGTCTATTAGGCTTGATGCTATGGGCTTGGAGAGTGAGCGTGTCTGTGATACACCTTTGAGTTAATGGTAATGATAATTCATATTTTCAAGAGTTGAAAATTTAAGACATGAATAATCATTATTAACTCATAAATAGCTCCCGACCATAGGATCATCACGAGAATGGTGATTGATCCGGAAGGTTGGTGTACGATCGCTTCTCTTTAGTAGATGAGTCTTGAGTCTACAGTGTGGAGACACCGGAGCGAAAGTAATAGGTACTCGTTAGAGAACGAGGGCACTGAGCGTGACCACCTCGAGTAGTCATTAGGGAGTCTACCTTCTCGTCAATGACTGACTCGATGCTGCAGTAGTGTATCTGGTTCTTTGATCTGAGATGCATCGACAGTTCACCTTGAGGGTGTTATAGTTTGACTACACCATTACTCGGTCTCCTAGCCATATGGAACCCTGAGGTGTATGTTGGCTATAGCATGTTCATTGTAGGAACTGGATTGCATCAAGATGGGATCTATCTACCTCGGTGGTGGAGGAGTAGCCCTATGATGATCATGAGAATCAAGTCCAGAAATCCATGGTCATGGTAGAGTGAAATAATAGAAAGAGTTCTATTAGATTTTCACTTGGACTCGAATCGAATGATTACATCATATGACAGAGACTAGGGTTTGACGAGTTCACCTTAACCCTAATCTGATCGGGGCTCAAGATAGAAGAACTGAATCACACAGGTAGCTGCACCAAGAGGTTCACATTCAGCTCTGATGGGTTGCCACCATATACTGCTAGTGTCACTGGTGGATTTTGGGAGCAATTAGAATGATTTAGATGATCGATCATTCTAGCTGTTTGAATCAGAAGAGTTTCTGATCCATCGAAAGGAGTTTCGATGATGTCTATGATAGAGATCATGACATATCCCATTACCATACAGAACTGAACCTAACTGGGTCACACAAACAAGGGTTTGAATCTGGTGATCATCAATTGAACTGATCTAGTTCAATTGATCTGAATGAGATTCAATTAGGTTCAAGGAAATCGTGCTAGCACTCGATTGAACCTAACGTTCTTCTTTTGCTATCATAAATAAGTTATCCTGACTGAGCAAAGGAGTTTGTGCTCAATCAGAGGCCTTCATATGGTCTGATTGGAGGTTGTCCAAGTCAGAATAGGTTGTCTTATTTGTAAGACATTACCTGCCATTTTTGGTCACCTGCCATTTCTTGTTCTTTAACTTTGGTCAAAAGTCTACCTTTGACTGGTCAAACGTTGACCATTGACCCTTTGACTTTTGACCACATGTCATGCACCTATTGGAGAGCTGGTGGGGGCCTGTCCCCCTGCCAGAACCTGGCAAGGAGAAGGGCGCACGCCAAGGGTGGCGTGAGCCCAAGTAGGAGGCGCCTAGGAGTCCTTGTTGGACAAGGACTCCACCTCCCTTTTGGATTCCAATCAGAATTCTACTAAGAATCTAGTTTGACTGGTCTTAGGAACCCTCTAAGGAGGAATCTAGGGGTCTCTATTCCAACCAATCAGATTTAGATCTGATTTCACAAAGGGTTGTGATTGGTTGAGAGGAAGAGGAGTTGGATCACAAGAGGTCTATAAATAAGACCCTGCGCCCAACCCTAATTCAAAGTGAATGCAATTAGACACACCCCAAGGCTTCCTCTCCCCTCCTTCTCCATGCCATAATCTCTTCTCCCCTTGCTCTCCACGTCCAAAAAGAGTTTTGGACTTAGGTTGGTGCAATTCAGATCAAAGAAAGGCGATCAAAAGCAAGAAGGCTGCGCTGCTGCAAAAGGACGACTGCAGATCTTCAAAAGAGTTTTAAAGATCCTCCAGATCAGATCCAGATCTAATTTTTGGAGGTGTGATAGAGAAGAAGAGGATCTCCAGATCCAACCTGAGTGGATACCGATAGAGGCCAGGCGCTTGCATGGCTAAGATCCAGAACCTTCTGCTGCAATCAGGATCATCTACCGGGTAATAGGATTACCCAAATCAGGTAAATTAAATTTGATTTAATTTATCTTTTTTTATTTTATTTATTAAAATAATAAGAATCAGATCTGAAACATATCAAGATCTGATTGAGATCAAGAAAAATTTTTTGAAATATATCTCTTGATCTAATCAGATTTGGATGAACCTGGACCGAAAAATCAGGATTTTTCTTCAAAAGTTTCTAGTTAGATTTTGTAATTAAGACTTAACCAATTTGTTTAAGAGTATGATTTTTAAATAAATTAGCTTTCACTATTTTCTTGGATCCCTACACTCCCTCTATAGAGATGCAAAAATCTCCATGATTAATGATTTCTAGTGGGTGGTGCAATCCCACCAACTGACTCATCACCTCACCTAACAGTTATTGATGATGAGTTAGCCAATGAGTGAACAACTTTTGTTCAATGATTCTCTAATCATGGTGCACCCATGCTTGGTCTCTAATTCATGAATCTTACCGTGTCTGGAATATTGATTCACGTCTTAGTTAAGTCAGACCCACCATTTGCATAGATTAGATTTCTAATTGGCTCTCTCACCGTATTCAAAATTTTAAGCCCAATTCATCCTCCTGCCCGTAGCATCTAATGCCTAATAGATATGGTTGCATCTTTTCGGTGCAACTGAACCACTGTGATCGATCGAGAATAATCAACCTCGAGAAGGGCCTACATATCTATAATGGTGGAAGACCTTAGACTTAATCTTTTTTTAGGAAGATTTGATTTAGATCTCTTTAAACTTGACTTGACATAGCCATAACCATTATGACTAACCTAGTGGCATGGGTTAGCTCAGATTATTAGCCACCTTAGATCAGGACTGAGCTAACAAATATGGCTAGGTAAGTGAGACCGATGGAAGGGATATGCCATTAACTTGATAAGAACGTATTCATGTTGAGTAGCTCCCAATTAAGAACCAGTCGGTCATATCTGCAAACTTACCTTAGACACCAAATTATTGAGCTAGAACCAATTGGGTTAGCCTACAATCCAGACTCTAACCACTGAGCCTAATTAGATCTTAGTTTGATCGATCACTCATGTGACTCGATCTTAACCTAGACTTAATCCTATTAGGCTGGTCAATTTAAGCACTCTTGATCCCATCTAACCAACTCTTGATTCGATTTGATCAACTGCTAGACCTAATTGAGCTACTCAAGTCCAAACCCAATTTTATGAATTTATCTTTAATCTAAAAATTTTCAATTTTAGATCTAACATATTTCATATTCTTAATTCTTAATTAAGTTTGGGGTTCATAAATAAAACATGTAAATAAAATCCTAGAATTTTAGGATCTAAGATTTTATAGAAAATAAGTTTTTGATTTTTGATTAAGGATGAATGCGCAGCACTCCAACACATCATAAGAACACCCCATCAAATGGAAGGAGAGGGTGTTTAAACCCTACTTCATACTTATGATCAGACGACCAAGGAGAATGCCTTAATCAGAAACATGATAAATCTACAAAACTAGTTAGATCTACATATATATCACATATATAAAATTGATCTAACTTAAAAACATATTTTGCATATATCTCATGTATCATATCATGAATATTTTTAGATCTAAATTATCTCATAAAGATCTAAAAAATAAAATTTAAATTCGATCATATCAAATTAAATTTATTCAAGAAAATTTTGTAGAACAATTCTACAACTAGTCTAAACATGCATCTATCATATCTCATATGAACAAAATTAAATAAACTTATTTTCTATTTTTTAGATCTAATTATAATATTTATAATATCAAAAAATAGTAAATAAATAAATCTAAAAATTATAATTAATTAAATTAAAATAATGATCATCCTAGACTACATATAGAATAATTCTATTCCTAGTCTAGTCATGCATCTCATACATCTTAGATCTAGATTATTTAATTTTTTTAATTTTTAATTTTAGATCTAATCACATCTAATGTGATATCTAAAATCATCTAATTATTGAATTAAATATTTAACCAAAATCAAAAGATAATAAGTCAATAAGACAATAAGTGTCAAAGGTCAATATTTGACCAATGTTAAAAGACAAGATTTAGCAGATGACAAAAAAAGGAAGGTGTTATCTCAAATTTATCTCATAAATTAAGATAATTTTTTTTTGACCTGGACAAGCTCCAGTCAAACCAAGTAAAGGTTTCTGAGTAAGGCCAAACATATTTAGCTCAGTCGAGATAACTTTTATTGATTGTTAAAGGAGAACATTAGGCTCAATCATGTGCTAGCATAATTTTCTTGAACCTAATTGAATCTTATTCAAATCAATTGAACTGGGTTAGTCCAATTGATGATATCCAGATCCAAACCTTTATTTGTATGATCTAGTTAGATTCAGTTCTATATGGTAATGGGATATATTATTATCTCTATCATCAACATCATCGAAATACCTTCCGATGGATCAAAATTTTTTTGATTCAAATAACTAGTATGATCGATCATCTAGATCATTCTAATTGCTCCCAAAATCCATCAGTGACACCTAGCAACATATGGTGGCAATCCATTAGAGCTGAAAATAAACCTCTCGGTGCAGTTATCTGTGTGATTAAGTTTCTCTATCTTGAGCCCCGATTGGATTAGAGTTAAGGTGATCTCATCAAATCCTAATTTTCGTCATATGAATTAATCATTCGATTCAAGTCCAATATGAAAATCCTAATAGAAACTCTTTCTATTATTTCACTCTATCATGGCTATGGGCTTATGGACTTGATTCTCATGATCATCATAGGGCTGCTCCTCTTCTTCCGAGGTAGATAGATCCCCTATCGATGCAATCCAATTCCTATAATGAACATGCTATAGCCAACATACACCTCAAGATTTTGAATGGCTAGGAGATCGAGTTATAGTATAGTCAAACTATAACACCCTTAGGATAAACTATCGATTCACCTCAGATCAAAGAACCAGATACACCACTACAGCTTTGAGCCAGTCATCGATGAGAAGGTAGACTATCTCATGACTGGTCGAGGTGGTTACGCTCAGTGCCCTCATTCTCTAACGAGTACATATACTCTTGCTCTGGTGTTTCTACACCATATACTCAAGATCCTGTTAGATATATGTGCCCTAGAAGCTAGAATTGGCTGACACTTGTAATACACTTCTAGGGGCAAAATTATAATTTTGACTATAATTAATAAAATGGGTTATTTTCTATCACACCTATGTATTTAGTGTCTGTGATACATCCTTTGACTTAATGATAATGATAATTCATATTTTCAAGAGTTGAAAATTTAAGACATGAATAATCATTATTAACTCATAAACAGCTCCCGACCATAGGATCATCACGAGGATGGTGATTGATCCGGAAGGTTGGTGTACGATCGCTTCTCTTTAGTAGATGAGTCTTGAGTCTACGGTGTGGAGACACCGGAGCGAGAGTACAGGTACTCGTTAGAGAACAAGGGCACTGAGCGTGACCACCTCGAGTAGTCATTAGGGAGTCTACCTTCTCGTCAATGACTGACTCGATGCTGCAGTAGTGTGTCTGGTTCTTTGACCTGAGATGCATCGGCAGTTCACCTTGAGGGTGTTATAGTTTGACTACACCATTACTCGATCTCCTAGCCATATGGAACCCTGAGGTGTATGTTGGCTATGACATGTTCATTGTAGGAACTGGATTGCATCAAGATGGCATCTATCTACCTCGGTGGTAGAGGAGTAGCCCTATGATGATCATGAGAATCAAGTCCAGAAATCCATGGCCATGGTAGAGTGAAATAATAGAAAGAGTTTCTATTTAGATTTTCACATTGGACTCGAATCGAATGATTACATCATATGACAGAGACTAGGGTTTGACGAGTTTACCTTAACCCTAATCTGATCGGGGCTCAAGATAGAAGAACTGAATCACACAGGTAGCTGCACCAAGAGGTTCGCATTCAGCTCTGATGGGTTGCCACCATATACTGCTAGGTGTCACTGGTGGATTTTGGGAGCAATTAGAATGATTTAGATGATCGATCATTCTAGCTGTTCGAATCAGAAGAGTTCTGATCCATCGAAAGGAGTTTCGATGATGTCTATGATAGAGATCATGACATATCCCATTACCATATAGAACTGAACCTAACTGGGTCACACAAACAAGGGTTTGAATCTAGTGATCATCAATTGAACTGATCTAGTTCAATTGATCTGAATGAGATTCAATTAGGTTCAAGGAAATCGTGCTAGCACTCGATTGAACCTAACGTTCTTCTTTTACTATCACAAATAAGTTGTCCTGACTGAGCCAAAGGAGTTTGTGCTCAATCAGAGGCCTTCATATGGTCTAACTGGAGTTTGTCCAAGTTAGAGAAGGTTGTCTTATTTTATAAGACATGACCTGCCATTTTTGGTCACCTGCCATTTTTGGTCCTTTGACTTTGGTCAAAAGTTGACCTTTGACTGGTCAAATGTTGACCATAGACACTTTGACTTTTATCCACGTGTCACGCACCTATTGGAGAACTGGTGGGTGCCTGTCCCCCTGCCAGAACCTGGCAAGGAGGAGGGTGCACGCCACCCTAGGCGTGCACCCAAGTTGGGGGCGCCTTGGAGTCCTTGTTGGACAAGGACTCCACCTCTCTTTTGGATTCCAATCAGAGTTCTACTAAGAATCCAGTTTGACTGGTCTTAGGCGCCCTCTAAGGAGGAATCCAGGGGTCTCTATTCCAACCAATCAGATTTAGATCTGATTTCACAAAGGGTTGTGATTGGTTGAGAGGAAGAGGAGTTGGATCACGCTTAGTCTATAAATAAGACCCTGCGCCCAACTCAGATGCTAACGAAATTCAATAGAAATTTCCCACACCCCAAGGCTACCTCTCCCCTCTTCCTCCACACCTAAACTTCTCCTCCTTCTTCTCTCCATGTCCAAAAGGGTTTTGGACTTAGGTTGGTGCATTCCAGATCAGAAGAAAGGCGATCAAAAGAAGAAGGCTGCACTGCTGCAAAAGGACGACTGCAGATCTTCAAAATAGTTTTGAAGATCCTCCAGATCAGATCCAGATCTGATTTTTGGAGGCGTGATAGAGAAGAAGAGGATCTCCAAATCCAACCCGAGTGGATACCGGTAGAGGCCAGACGCTTGCATGGCAAGATCCAGAACCTTTCACTGCAAACAGGATCATCAACAGGGTAATAGGATTACCCAGATCAAGTAAATTAAATTTGATTTAATTTATCTTTTAATTTTATTTTATTAAAATAATAAGAATCAGATCTGAAACATATTAAGATATGATTGGGATCAAGAGAAAAATTTTTGAAATATATCTCTTGATCTGATCAGATCGGAACGAACCTGGACCGGAAAATCAGGATTTTCCCTTCAGATCCATCTATCCTAACGAAGTGATCATACACCAACCTTCTGGATCAATCACTATCCTCACGATGATCCTACGGTCGGAAGTATTTTATGAGTTAATAATGAAAATTCATGTCTTAAATTTTCAACTCTTGAAAATATGAACTATCATTACCATTAACTTAAGGGATGTATCACAGACACTTTCAAATACACACTATGATAAAAAATAATCTATTTTATAATTTATAATCAAAATTATAATTTAACTCTTAAATGTGTATTATAAGTGTTAGCTAATTCTGGCTTCTAGGGCATGCATGTCTAACACAATGATCCATTGGCATAAAGTTAGCCGATTGATGATTCGTCGATACAGAACCAGTCGACCAGCGATCGATTGATACAACATCAACTGACTGATGACCCATCGGCATAAAATAAGTCGACCGACCAATGATCGATCGGCTCTAAATCAGATGACTGATCAATGGAAGCTCTCCAAATAGGCTATCCAGCTCCCAATTGATCCTACAAAATTGCTCTCGAGAAGAATGGGTGACGGTGATTAGTGGATAATTTTAACTACTTACATGATCACATTACATTGAAAAAAGAGGGACCCACGTACTCAGCGATTATCACTCTGACAACTATGAAAGGGAGGTAACCTGGTCAGCTTGAGGAAGAGATCTAATACTTTTAGAGCAATCTCTATCTTTCTGCTCCTCATTTTCTTGTTCGACTAGTCCATCTTTCTAACTTAAGCATCAAAGGATCCTCATTGGAGCCAACTCCAGTTAGTACGAACTTATCTTGTAGGTTTTTCGACATTCAAGAATAGGCATATGTGGATTGGTTACAACAGATTGGCATGCTAGGTAGAAAAAGGGCTCGGCAAATCAAGGATCAAACATTATAAATGGCAAAGACTCATACTCAAAGCTCATCCAACTCCGTCGGCCAGTCATCCCAGCGAGAAGCACTTTCCTCTCCATCGCCGTCAGTGCCGGAACCAAGTTCTTCACATCCAGTAGTTATGGCGGAATCACAAGCCTAGCAACTAGCTGTGTTAATGCAGCAAGTTTGAATGCTGATGGAAGCTGTTCACAGCGTCCAACAACAACCACAGATGGAGGTGGAAGGCCCAATGAAGCAAGCTATACCATCTAGACACAACCACCACATCTCAAGGTGCTCTGCCACCCCCTCACTGGAACGACTATCTTGACGTTCGCATCGGGTGAAATCTCCATCTCCTCACCGTTTGCAAGGAACTGCCCATCGATCACGATGGTCTGTCTCTCCATCTTTTCATCGAAGTTGGTATGAGGGAAAATGACCATGCAACCCAACGTCTTCTCCCTCCTCTAGTTCTTCTGGAGGATCGATGCCAGGGACATCTTGCCAGCGATGACTCAACAACTATAAACGAAAGTTCAAAGAAATCGATCATCGACTGGCCCAAATCAAGGAGGACATGAAGGGAGGTTCCTTCGACAGTCTCCATGTCTGAACAACTCCTCCCTTCTTCTCGCATATCTTGAACATGCCGATCTCATCACGATTCGAAATACCTCAAGTGGAGTCGTACGATGACTCCACCGATCCAGTTGATCATCTCTAGAGCTACAAAGCTCTCATGATGATTCAGGAGGTGAATGACATCATCATGTGTATCGGCTTTTTGGCCACCCTTCGGAAAGCTGCCCGAGCCTGGTACTTTGGGCTTTAGATGAAAAGCAATGACTCTTTCGAGTAGCTCGAAGACTCCTTTGTAGCTCATTTCAGCACCAATCGAGTGAAGCCATGAACTTCAAACAATCTCTTCTCGATCAAGCAGAATGAGGGAGAGACTCTTCAGACCTTCATAGCGCATTTTAACACCACTACACTAGAGGTTCGAAATCTCAATGAGGAAGTGGCAATTTCGACCATGATGGAGGATCTACGAGATTTTTGATTCACTTGCTCACTGGATAAGAATCTTTTCTCGACTTATGCCAAACTTCTCGAGCATGTGGATAAATATATTCGCACAGAAGAAGGTGCTTCTGGCCGATGCCAATCAAAATGAAAAGAATCAAAAGAAGAAACAATGGAAGAATGACACTTCGATCGAACCAAACTGATCCATTTCGAACAAGAAAGCGACATCCTCCTGACTGATCCTAATACCAACTCATTCGAAGGGTCGGTACAATAACTATACTCTCCTCTCCACTCCACGTGCACAAATCTTGATGGAGATTAAAGTAGAGAAGTACCTTCATCGACCCTGCCAACGAAATATCTGAGCAAGGACAAAAAGAAGTACTATCGATTCCATCGTGACTATGGTCATGACATCGAGCAGTGCTTCTAGCTGAAGGATGAGATCAAAACACTCATCTAGTGGGGATTCCTTACCAATTTTTGGCTTAATCGCCTGATCGAACCACAAGCCGATCAACCACCGACGTCAAAGGAAATTCGTCAAAACCGACTAATGGCTGGGGTGATCAACAAGATCTCTAGGTGACCAAGAGTCGGAGGACAACATCCGAAGATGAATCAACTAAAAAATGATGATTCGATGCCCAACAAGCAATATCGATGCATAACTTATTTACAAAATAATGAAAGAAGAAAAGCGTCAATCTACTGGTTGCGAACTAGTTAGTTTGCCTCGACTAGTAAAGAATGCAGTCTATATCAATTTGGCTATGACAATATTGAGGGCCGATAAGCTTGCATCCAATCATCATGATCAAATATTGGTTAGTAAAAAACTGACTAAAAGTTGGTGAGAAACCAACCAAGGGTTGGCTTATCCCCGACCAATGAATATCTCAACATGATCAAATATTGGTTGGTAAAAAAATTGACTAAAAGTTGGTTAGAAACTGACCAAGAATTGGGTTATCCTCAATCTATGAATATCTCAACATGATCAAATATTGGTTGGTAAAATACCGACTAAAAGTTAGTTAGAAATTGACCAAGGATCGGCTTACACTTGATCGACAAATACCTCAGCAAATTGATCAAGTATTGGTTGGTAAAAAATCGACTAAAAGTCGATTAGAAACCAACACAAGATGAACTTCGTTCGTCTAGACTGAATCAAAAAGATGACTCAACTCGTTCGACAAAGATAAATCAAAAGCTGGCGGATGATGTTAGTTCAGATTTGACTACTCGACGATGGGCAATTATTAATGGTAGGTGGCAGATTGAAGCTCGAAGCAATGCCATGTGTTGACTCCCTACGTTTGGTGCAAAGTACAAAATCATTACACTAAACTTGAAAGTGGGGGGGCAATTATTAGGGGCTATCAATCTGCCACCCGACTCACCAACCCAGCCAACTGACCATCGGACATCGATGGATGTTTGTCGGCTAACGATCGAAGATGGACAATGGATGGTCGATGAGTTACTCGATGAACCACCGATCGATCGACTCGACGATCGATGTTTCACTAATCCAACTGATTGTTGATCAATTAGTTAAAAGATGATAATTAATAATTGATCAATCATCGCCACTAAGAAGGTTGCCCGAAAGATTAATACTCGTCGATTCATCAACTGTCCCGCCAACATATTGATGGGAGCACCGACATATGACCATCCGATAAATAATCGGACTGACAAACAACAATCGATGATTGCTTCTTCCAACTAACTAACCTTTGGTTGGAAATCATTAAAAAAACAATCAGCTTGAAGCCCTTCGATCGACCAAGGATCGGTCGGTACAAAGTCAGCTGACCAATGATCCATCGGCATAAAATCAGCCGATCGATGATCCATCGGTATAGAACCAGTTGACCGATGATCAATCGATACAACATCAGTCGACTGATGATCCATCGGCATAAAATAAGCCAACTGACCAATGATCGATCGACTCTAAATCAGATGACTGATCGATGAAAGCTCTCTAATTAGCCTATCCAGCTCTCGATCGATCCTACAAAAATGCCTTCGAGAAGAGTGGGCAACACTGATTAGTAGATAGTTTTAACTACTTATCCATGATCACATTACACCAAAAAAAGAGGGACCCATGTATTCAGCGATTATCACTCTGATACCTATAAAAAGAAGGTAACCTGATCAGCTTGAGGGAGAGATCTAATACTTTTAGAGCAATCTCTATCTTTTTGCTCCTCATTTTTTTGTTCGATTAGTTCATCCTTCTAACTTAAGCATCAAAGGATCTTCGTTGGAGCCAAATTCAGGCATAGGTAGATTGGCTGCAACAGATATATACTTCCACTACTTAAAAAGAAAGAATGGTAGCATCAATTTTGGCCTGTAGCAATGCTAAAATGTGTCACAATTTAGGTCCACGATGCCAACAACAACATCATCAAAGCATCGGTGATGCAAGGATAGAAATTTCAAAATTCCAAATGGTGATACATATAACCATCATAAAGTTAAAATGATGTCTACTCCCCACTGACCATTAAAAGCATCGCCCATGGATTAACTCGATGCACCTCGATGACACTTAAAAGCATGGGCAGCATTAATTAGTTCCTAACGATGCTTCAAAGTGCCGCACATCCAATTGATTCCCAACGACGTTTATAAGCATCGTGCGTTGCAGTGTCAATTGGTTCCCGACAATGCTTCTAAGTTCTAAGCATCACCAAATAAAGGTCGGCACTTTCTCCTTTAGTTGTAGTGCTCCTGTAGATCTTATTCCTTAATCTTATCTAGGTCTACTTATCATAATAAAAGTGATCCATATTGAGTATGTAGTTATTTAACATTTAAATTTCAAATTTCAAGTTATCTACCTCAGCCAATTAACCTATTGGGGATAAACCCCGTTCTCGTGGAAGTTCAGCCGATGCTTAGCCTAATATAATTGGCAATCATGGAAGAGCTTCGATTAGGAATTCTCCCACCAGCGATCAAATTCCTTCCAAACTCCTCCAGCAATCGAATCCCTTTCGAACTCCTTCAGTAGCCAAACTTCTCCTTCAGCCAAACTCCTTCTTACCTTTGCCTTCAGTCAAGTTCCTCCAGGAGCTGATCGAACTCCTTCCAAATTTTTTCTTCAGTCAAGTTCCTTCAGGAGCTGAACTCCTTTCGGACATCTCCTTCGATCAGATTTCTTTAAGAGCCAAACTCCTTTCAGACCTCTCCTTCAGTTGGATTCCTATAGGAGCCGAACTTCTTCCAAATTTTTCCTTCAGTCAGATTCCTACAGTAGCCAAACTCCTTCCAAATTTTTTCTTCAATCAGATTCCTACAAGAGCTGAACTTCTTCCGAACCACTCCTTCAATCGAATTTCTATAGGAGCTGAACTCCTTCTAGACTTTTTCTTCAGTTGGATTCCTCCAAGAGATGAACTCCTTCTAAATTTCTCCTTCAGTCGATTCCTCCAGTAGCCAAATTCCTTCCGAATCACTTCTTCAGTCAGATTCCTTCAGGAGTCAAACTCCTTTTGGACTCCACCTTCAGTCGGATTCCTCCAAGAGCTAAACTTCTTTCGGACTCCTCCTTCAATCAAATTTTTATAAGAGTGAAACTCCTTTTAGACATCTTCTTTAGTCAGATTTCTACAAAAGCCGAACTTCTTTCAGACTTCTTCTTTAGTTGGATTTCAGACGCCTGCTTCCTCCAGATGGTTATGACTCTCATTTATCAATCTGCTAGAGACGACCCCACTATTGGATGGTTATGACTATCATTATCAATCTGGCGATACCTCTCTCTCCGTAACAAACTTCATGTAGCCCACGACCAGATGGTATGACTGTCACTATCCATTTGGCGATACCTCTCTATCCATAGCAAACCCCAGGAGGTTTCGAGCAGCCCACTACCGAATGATATGGATGTCACCATCAATCTGCTACAGGCTCCATCTATAAAAAGGGACCCTCTAGATATATTTTCTCTAAGCTCTCTTCTCCTTTCCAAAACTCTATCGAACTCTTTTCTGAGCACTCCATTTCTATTACCTAGAAGAGCTGACTTGATCGTTGGAGAGTCCTATTGGAGCCACCACCACCAACTCCGAGCGGAACTTTATTTTGTAGGTCACCGATAGCGACCTCTTCTTTCTTAGCTCCAGTTCGATCCGACGTTAACTAGATTCTACACCAAGAAGAGTGGCACTGAAGGAAGGGATCCTCTATTCCTGAGGTACCTTTATTCTTGAAGGAGTGCTCAGTCGACCCTGTGAATCTTCTTCTTCAAGATTCATCTCCATCCTCTTCCACAATCCTTAAAAATGCCTCCAAGAAAGGTGACTGCCCAAAGATCTACCGCTTCTGCCATCAGATTTGAGCTAGATCCATCTATTCCTGCTCGATCATCGATACTTCAACCCCCACCTCCACTAATGACCATGATAAATTTGGAGCAATTTAATCTGCTGATGCAGTGGGTTCAGGGCCTTACCAAAATGGTGTAGGCCATGCGGCAACCTTCGATGGTGGTTCCATCAGGAAAACCATCATCGGAATATCAGAAATCAATCCCAAGGAGGAGCACATGAGCTAGCATACCCATCACTCCTAGAAAGAAAAAATAGAGAGCAAAGGATCCATGTTCGGATCATGATTCTCCTCCGAAAGAGACCTTCTCCATCTATGGTGGAAAGCCATCAAAGATCTACGATCGAGCTGATGTCCTTGATCGAAAACTATAGGAGATGGATTAAGAAACTCCACCACATCACCCTGGCTCACCATGATGACGTCTGCACTGATCCTCCTTTCTCTTCTCGAATTATGCAAGAGCACATTCTGTCGAACTTCAAGCTCCCTCAATTTGAAAGCTATGATGGAACCTTCGATCTGGTCGATCATTTGGAGGCCTTTTAGATCATGATGCTGCTCCATGGCACACCAGACCTCCTCTTATATTGAGCTTTTCTATCTACCTTGAAGGGAGCAGCAAGAAACTAGTACTCAATATTGAAGTCAGGTACGATCTTCTTTTTTGGCCAGATGAGCCATCAGTTTGTGACTCACTTCATCAGCAGCTGATGTCCGCACTAAGATTTGGATTTTCTGATGAATATCAAGCAGAAGAAGGGAAAATTTATTCAGACTTATGTAATCCAATTTAATGCTGCTGTATTGGAGGTCCAGAATCTGGACTAGTCTATTACAATGGCCGCACTCAAGGATGGCCTTTGGAAGAATGATTTGTTATTCTTCCTAGAGAAGAAGTATCCCAGAAACTTTATCGATCTACTAGCTCGGACTGAGGGATATGCTCGAGCGAAAGAAGCCTTCAAATTGAAAGATGAGGAAGCCACTAAAGAGCAGTGGGCAGGCGAGTCTAATAAATCCACAACTGATGGAGGGTCGAATGAAACTCAGCCACGCTCATGGACTCTCTCCGAGTGCAAGCGAGCCCAAACTCCTCCTTGAGATCATCATCAAAAAAGCTCCAATAAAAGGGCATGAAGAAGTTCTCCCCCCAAGAGGTTTCATAACTATGCCACCCTTGATGCTTCAAAAATGTAAGTATTGACGGAGATCGAGCAGCAACTACTGAGGCTTGAAAGGATGTGCTTTCACCCAGCTCCAAGATGAGATCGAGGAGCTCATCAGGAGAGGCTGATCGGATCGATTTCTCAGATGTCGGTCTGAACCAAGAGATGATCGGCAAGGGGCGCTGCCACAGTCAGAACCACTAATGGGGAGAAACAGCAAGGAGATTGACCGCTTCTCAGCATCATCGACACTATCTTTAGGAAACTTAGTGCTTCAACGAGCCACCATCTCTCAACGTCAAAGCCAAGGAAAGCTTGCCTCAAATTGGAAAGGTCCATATAAAATAGAGGAGATCATCCAGATCGAAATTTATCGCCTAAAGGAGCTTGGAGGAACAACACTTCCATAATTTTTAAATTCAGAAAATCTGAGAATGTACTACCAATAATTTTTCTTTAATAAAACTCTATTTCAATATTATTATTTCTTGGTGCAAAAACTATGTGATGATAGGAAAGAAGAAATCAAAAGTGACCATGTTAGGAACAAGAGGAGAACCTCATCCTAACATGAGTAAGTCGAAGGCCTCATTCACTTTAGATGAGAATGCAAGGATGTCTTCTAGTCGGAATAGGAGGAGAACCTCATCCTAACATGAGCAAAATCAAAAGCCTCATTCATTTTAGATGAGATGAAGGGAGAGGCCCTGACCACAGCCCTTATATGCCCCTATAGCCCAATTAGGAACAGGAGGAGAACCTCATCCTAACATGAGCAATAGTCGAAGGCCTCATTCATTTTAGATGAGGTAAGTGAAGAGGCCCTGATTTACCCTTATGTGCCCCTACAGTTCGATAGGAATAAGAGAAGAACCTCATCCTAACGTGAGCAAAGTCAAAGACCTTCGATTATCTAAGATAGGAGGAGGAGAGAGACCCATTCAACGGTCCATCTGTGCCCCTATTGTCATGTTAGGAATAGGAGGAGAACCTCATCCTAATATGAGCAAGTTGAAGGCCTCGTTAATTTTAGATGAGGTGAGAGAAAAGGCCCTGACAATAGTCCTATTGTGTCCAATAATGGTAGGAGATAAGATCTCCTTCATCCTCGATTGGAGATAAGATCTTCCCCAAGATTCAACGTCAACGATAATAGGAGATAAGATCTCCTTTAACCTCAGTTGAAGACAGGATCTCCCCTGAGCTTCAACATCAACGTCAACCTCGGTTGGTGATGAGATCTTTCCCGAGCTTCAACTTCAACGTCAATCTCGATTCAAGATAAGATCTTCCTCGAGCTTCAACTTCAACGTTGACCTCGACTGGAGTTAAGATCTCCTCCGAGCTTCAACTTCAACGTCAACCTTGACTAGAGACAAGATCTCCTCCGAGCTTCAGATTTAACATCAATCTCAACTAGAGAGAGATCTCTCCTGAGCTTCAGCTTCAATGTCAACCTCGTCTGGAGATGAGATCTCTTTCGAGCTTTAACTTCAACATTAATCTCGGCTGGAGATAAGATCTACCCTATGGTCCAACTTCAACGTCAATAAGAGATAAGATCTCCCTCGACCTCAGCTGGAGATAAGATCTCTCTTGAGCTTCAACTTTAATAGAAGATAAGATCTCCCCCGAGCTTCAATCTCAATGGGTGCAGAAGTTGGAACAATGAAGGAAAAACTCTGTTTCCCATGTTAGATTCGTTCATATCTGATTGGATCAAAAGAGATATTTCAAAAATTTCTCTCTTGGATCCAGATTAGATCTAAAATTTTTTAGATCTGATATTATTGATCTAATAAAAGATAATAAAATAAAAATAAAGGATAAATTAAATTTAGGTTGATTTTACCTTGTAACGGATAATTGGATTGCCCTATGATGATCCTAATGTCTCTCTGAGGTTCTGGATCGAGCCACGCAAGTGCCTGGCCTCTACCGATATCCACTTAGGTAGGATCTGAAGATCTTCTCCTTTTTTATCACTTCTCCAAATATTAAATTTGGATCTGATTTGGAAGTTCTTCAAAACTCATTTTGAAGATCGGGTGTCATCTCTCACAGTAGTGCTGCCTTTTTCCTTTCTCGTCACCTTTCTCTTGCTTGGATCGCACCAAATTGAAGCCCAAAAATTCTTGGGCATGGGTAGGAGAGATAAGACCTGAAGATGGCATGAAAGAGGAAGAAGAGCAGCCTTGTGGCATGGGCAATGGGCAAGGGATCTAAATCTTAGGTGCAGATAGGGTTTATATAGACCCTGCTGCGCCATGCTGTGCCACATTATCTCGGCCAATCACTATTCTTTATACAATCAGATCTAAATCTGATTGATGGGATAACATCATTTGATCCAATCAGATGAGAGCCCCTTTGAATCATCCTTAGATGGCACCAAGACTGATCAAAGATAAGTCTTTGGTGCCACCTAGGTAGAAACCCCGAAGCAACCTAGAGTCCCATTTGTATGGGACTCCAGGCATCACTATCCGTGGGTGCACACCTCCATAGGTGTGCACCACTTATCAAACTACCTTTCAGCAGGTGGACTTATTCAAAAGTTCTCTCCTATGATGGCTTGACACATGGGCGGATGTCTAAGTGTCAAAGGTCAACATTTGACCAAAATCAAAAGACAAGATTTAGTAGATGACGAAAAATGGCAGGTATTATCTCAAATTTATCTCATAAATTAACACAATACTTTTTTGACCTGGACAAGCTCCAGTCAAATCAAGTAAAGGTTCCTGAGTGAGTCCAAATATATTTAGCTCAGTCGAGATAATTTTAATGATAATTAAAGGAGAACATTAGGCTTAATCGTGTGTTAGCATGATTTTCTTGAACCTAATTGAATCTAAATCAAATCAATTGAATTGGGTTAGTCCAATTGATGATATCCAAATCCAAATCTTTATTTGTATGATTCAGTTAGATTTAGTTCCGTATGGTAATGAGATATGTCATGATCTATATCATCGACATCATCGAAATACCTTTCGATGGATCAGAACTTTTCTGATTCAGACTAGTATGATTGCTCTCAAAATCTACCAGTGATACCTAGCAGTATATAGTGGCAACCCATCAGAACTAAAAATGAACCTCTCGATGTAGTTACCAGTGTAATTAAGTTCTTCTATCTTGAGCCCCAATCAAATTAGGGTTAAGGTAAACTCGTCAAATCCTAATATCTGTCATATGATTAATCATTTGATTCAAGTCCAATATGAAAACCTTAATAGAAACTCTTTCTATTATTTTACTCTACCATGGCCATGGATTTATGGACTCGATTCTCATGATCATCATAGAGCTACTCCTCATCTATCGAGGTAGATAGATTTTCTTTTGGTGCAATACAATTCCTACAATGAACATGCTATGCCAACATATACCTCAGGGTTCCAAATGGCTAGGAGATGGAGTCATGGTGCAGTCGAACTATAACACCCTTAGGGTGAACTGTCGATGCACTTCATGTTAAGAAACCAGACATACAACTACAGCTTCGAGCCAATCATCGATGAGAAGATAGACTTCCTCATGATTGCTCAAGGTGGTCACGCTCAGTGCCCTCGTTCTCTAATGAGTACTTATACTCTCGCTCTGGTATCTCTACACTATAGACTTAAGACTCATCTACTATAAAGAAGCAATTGTACATCAACCTTTCAGATCAATCACCATCCTTATGATGATCCTACGATTAGGAGCATTTTATAAGTTAATAATAAAAATTCATGTCCTAAATTTTTAACTCTTGAAAATAAGAACTATCATTGTCATTAACTCAAGGAATGTATCACAGACGCTAAATAAACATTATGATAGAAAATAATTTATTTTATTATTTATAGTCAAAATTATAATTTTGCCCTTAGAAGTGTATAACAAGTGTTAGCCAATTCTGACTTTTAGAGCACACATATCTAACAAACTCCCACTTGATCTAAAGCCAATTGGCTACAAATCTAAGTCCCATCTTCTCAAGGTGGGCTTCTATTTTTTACTGGCCCAACGGCTTTGTGAGTGGGTCTGCCACATTATCTACAGAGTCAACTCTCTTGACCTTGACATAACATTTCTTGAGGTAATCATAGATGAGATGATATCGCAGCTCGATGTGCTTGGATTTCTTATGAGACCTCAGCTCCTTAGCAAGGGCTATAGCACCATTATTATTGCAGTACAGAGGAATAGCATCTAATGGCATCACTCCGATCTCTGCGACGAACTTCTTGTACCAGAATGCCTCCTTTGCAGCTTCTGACGTAGTGATGTATTCTACTTTCATGGTGGAATCTGCTATTACTGTCTATTTAGAACTCTTCCAACTGACAACACTACCATTATACATAAATAGATTCCCAGATGTTGACTTTCGATCATCTATATCGGATATAAAATCCGAGTCTATATACCCCTAGACTTGGAGTTCTCCATTACCAAAAATCAAGAACATATCCTTAGTTTTTCTTAAGTACTTAAGGATACATTTCATAGAAGTATAGTGTTCTTCATCTGGATTCGACTGATATCTACTCGTGACACTCACAGCATGGGCTATATCAGGTTGTATATATAACATGGCATACATGGGGCTCCCTATTGCATAAGCATAAGGTATCTTGTTCGTGTGTTCTATCTCCTCAGGTGTGCAAGGGCACATCTTCTTAGAGAGATGAATGCCATGTCTAAAGGATACCAATCCCCTTTTGAAGTTTTTCATGCTAAACCTCTTTAGCACTTCTTCTATGTACATCTTCTGTGAAAGACCTAGCATCCTATTCGGTCTATCTCTATAGACTTTAATTTCTAAAATGAAGGATGCTTCTTCTAGGTCTTTCATGGAGAATTTTTTAGATAACCATATTTTAACTATGGTCAACATAAAAATATCATTCTCAATAAGGAGGATATCATCCACGTACAGTATGAGGAAGACAATAGCGCTCCCACTGATCTTTCTAAAAATACATGGTTTTTCTTCGTTCTTGATGAAATTAAACAATTTGATCACATCATTAAAATGAGTATTCCAGCTCTGAGATGCTTGCTTAAGTCCGTATATGGACCTTTGCAGCTTGCATACTTTGTGATCAGTATCACTGGATGTGAAACCTAGTGGTTGTTCCATATAGATATCTTCCTCAAGATATTTATTTAAGAATATCATTTTCACATCCATTTGCCATATTTCATAATCGAAATAGGCTACAATAGCAAGCAATGTGCGAATGGATTTAAGCATGGCTACTGGTGAAAAGATATCCTGATAGTCAATGCCTTCGTGTTGACTATAACCTTTTGCCACTAACCTAGCTTTGAATTTC
Organism: Cocos nucifera; assembly: GCA_006176705.1. NCBI lineage: Eukaryota > Viridiplantae > Streptophyta > Magnoliopsida > Arecales > Arecaceae > Cocos > Cocos nucifera. The sequence continues at coordinate 166,987 of QRFJ01001002.1, forward strand.
TCTATATTTTCATCTGCACCAATCTTTCTCTTAAAGATCCATTTATACCCAATAGGTACTGTACCTTCTGATAGATCTACTAAGGTTCAGACTTGGTTTGAGTGCATCGAGTTAATTTCTGACTTCATTGCCTCTAACCATTTCTCAGAGTCGATATCTGATATCACCTCATTATAGGTTTTGGGATCATCATCATTAATCCCATTACCTACGAGGAACATTTCCTCTACTTCCTCTAAAATAGTATCTAAGTACCTCTTAGGAGGATGAAAAATTCTTTCCGATCTTCGAGGTGGAGGAGGTAGTGATTATATTGGCATAACCTAATCTGGTTTCAAAGAGTCCTTAGCTCTTTGCTCTTGGGAGACTTTCTCCTCTAGCTTGATCTGCTTTCCAATACCGTCATCCTGAATAAACTATTTTTCAAGAAAGATGATATGTGGACTCACAATCACATTGTGATCTTCTGGAATATAAAAATAATATCCTAATGACTCTTTAGGATATCCTATGAATCGAGCTCTAAAGGACCAATAGTCTAACTTATCCACTTATTGTCTTTTGATATGAGCCGGACAACCCCAAATTTTGAGATGACTCAGACTTGATTTTTTACCTTACCATATCTCATACGGTGTGGTAGGAATGATTTAGAAGGAACCTTATTTAGTAAATATATAGCAGTTAATAAACTATATCCCCAAAAAAATCAGAGAGGTCTGTGAAGCTCATCATGGATCGAACCATATCTAATAGGATCTAGTTTCTCCATTCTGAAATTTTATTAAGTTGAGGTATTCCAGATGGAGTCCATTAAGAGACTATGCCATTCTGCTTGAGATAGTCCAAAAATTTCTGACTAAGGTATTCACCTCCTCGATCTGATCGAAGAACCTTAATAAATTTTTTAATTTACTTTTCTACTTCATGTTTAAACTCTTTAAACTTTTCAAAGGCTTCAGACTTGTGTCTCATAAGATACACATACCCATACCAAGATAAATCATCAGTGAAGGTTATGAAGTTGATAAAATTGCCTCTAACCGGTACTTCAAATGGGCCGCACACATCAGTATGTACTAAGGCAAGTAAATCCGTGGCTCTTTCCCCATGTCCTATAAAAGAGAGTTTAGTCATTTTGCCATGAAGACATGATTCACAAATTGGATATGACTCAGAAGTCAATGGACTCAATAGCCCAATTTTCTCCAATTTGTTAACCTTATATTCTACTATATGACCTATCTAAGGTGCCATAGATACCTATCATTTGGACTATCTCTAGGTCATTCTGATTTTATGGCATTCATATTTTACTCAGTATTAAAAATAGATACATCAATATGTAACTGATAAAGACTGTTAATAAGAAAACCACTTGCAATTTTATTTCTTTCATAAAGAATGTTACAATGGTCCTTAAGAAAACTAATTACATAGCCTTCTTGTGCTAAACATGAAATAAAAATCAAATTTCTGCTTGTTGTAGGCACAAAATAACAATCCCTAAGTATTAAATCTAAACCAGATGGTAGTCAAAGAGGGTAGGTTCTAACGACCACAGCAGCAACCCTTGCTCCATTTTCAATGCGTACGATCATATCACCATCTCTCAGCCTCCTGCTATCCTCAAGATCCTACATAAAAGTGCACAAATGAGCACTAGAATCAGAGTCAAGCACCCAACTGGATGCAGAAGAAATCGTAAGGTTAGATTCAATAACAAGCATACCTCCAGAAGGATCTGTCTCCTTATTCTTTTGGATGGCCAGGTATGTAGGGCAGTTTCACTTTCAGTGACCGTTAGTGTTGCAATGAAAATATTTTTCTTTATCAGCGACCTTCATTTTCAGCTCTACCTTCTTTTTCTTTCCTCCTTCCACCTTCTACCTTTTCACAGACTTTTTCTTCTTTCCAAAAGCCTTTCTTTTGAAAGAAGACCATTTCATAGCAAATACTGAGCCTTTAGAATCTTTCACTGAAAGCTCAGCAGCAACCCACATATTCATAAGCTTGGCCAGAGTATTTTGAAGTTTATGCATATGGTAGTTCATGATGAACTGCCCATATGCATCAATCAATGATTGTAGAATTATATCATTCTGCAGATCCAGGTCCAACTTCACTCCAAGCTTCTCAAACTCTTTCAAATCCTTGATCATCATTAGACAATGATCATGGACTGACTGCCCATCACGCATTTTAGCCTTGAGTAGGCGTTTAGTGATCTGATACTTGACTGTGCAACTCTGTTCACCAAACATCTCTTGTAGGTGAGCCAACATTTGGCGAGCAATCCTAATATCTTCATGTTGGCGCTGAAGCTCATCAGACATCGAGCCTAATATGTAGTATCTAGCCTTGTTATCTTTATTCGTCCACTTGTCAAGAGACGCTCTCTATTAAATGGATGGACGAGCTGGTAAGGTGGGGGGGGTTCTGGTCTAATACATTTGTTAACTTCTCGAAATCTAAAATGATTTTGATGTTTCGGAGCGAATCCTTGTAATTGGATTCGATCAGTCTATGGGTGTCTAGGATACGTGCTAGTGGATTGGATGCAGACATTTTGCAATTTCTGTAAAGAGTCAAAGTTTCTAATTAGATATTGTAATTAAGACTTGATCAATTTATTTAGAAGTTTAATTTTTAAATAAATTAGCTTTCACTATTTTCTCGGATCCCTACACTTCCTCTATAGAGATGCAAAAATCTCCACGATTATAGATTTCTAATGGATGGTGCAGTCTCACCAATTGACTCATCACCTCACCTAACAGTAATTAATGATGGGTTAGTCAATGAGTGGATAACTCTTGTCCAATGATTCTCTAATCATGGTGTACCTAAACTTGATCTCTAATTTATGAATCTCATCATGCCCAAAATATTGATCCACTCCTTAGTTAAGTCAGACTCACCATTTGCATAGATTGGATTCCTAATTGGATCTCTCACCGTATCCAGAATATTGAGCCTAATTTTTCTTACAGCCCATAGCATCCAATGCCTAATAGAAATGATTACATCTTTCTGGTGCAATTGAACCACTATGACAAGCCGAGAACAACCAACCCTAAGAAGGGCCCGCATATCTACAATGGTGGAAGATCTCAGACTTAATCTTTTCTTAGGATGATTTGATTTAGATCCCTTTAAATTTGACTTACAATAACTATAATAATTATGACTAACCTAGTGGCATGGGTTAGCTCAGATTGTTAACCATCTTAGATTAGGATTGGATCGATAAATATGATCAGATAAGTGAGACCGGTGGAAGAGATATGCCATTAACTTGACAAGAATGCATTCGAGTCGAGTAGCTCCCAATTAAAAATCAGTCGGTTGTATCTGCCAGACTTACCTTAGACATCAAATTATTGAGCCAAAATCAATCAGGTTAGCCTACAATCCAAACTCTAACCACTGAGCCTAATTAGGTCTTATCTTGATTGGTCACTTATGTGATTCAATCTTGATCCAGATTTAATCTTATTAGGCTGGTCAATTTAAGCACTCTTGATCTGATCTAGCCAACTCTTGATTCAGTTCGATCAACCACTAGACCTAATTAAGCTGCCCAAGTCCAAACCCAATTTTATGAATATATCATAAATCTAAAAATTTTTAATTTTTAGACATAACATATTTCATAATCTTAATTCTTAATTAAGTTTAGGATTCATAAATAAAATATGTAAATAAAGTCCTAGGATTTCAGAATCTAGGATTTTGCAGAAAATAAGTTTTAGATTTTTGATTAAGGACGAATGCATAGCACCCCTATACATCATAAAAACATCCCATCAAATGGAAGAAGAGGGTATTTAAACCTTACTTTGTTCTTATGACTGAACGGCCAAGGGGAATGCCTTAATCAGAAATATGAAAACTACAAAACTAGTTAGATCTGCATCATATATCTCATATATAAAATTAATTATCTTTAAACATGTTTTGCATACATCTTCATGTATCATATCATGCATATTTTCAGATCTAAATTATCTCATAATCATCTAAAAAATTAAATTTAGGTTGATCATATTAAAATAAATTCTATTCTAGATAATTATGTAGAACTATTCTACAACTAGTCTAAACATGCATTCATCATATCTCATATGAACAAAAATTAAATAACTTTATTTTCTATTTTTTAGATCTTATTATAATATTTATAACATCAAAAAATAGTAAATAAATAGATCTAAAAATCATAATTAGTCAAATTAAATTATGATCATGCAAGACTATACATAGAATATTTCTATTCTACAACTAGTCATGCATCTTGTACAACTTAGATCTAAACTATTTAATCTTTTAATTTTTTTAATTTTAGATCTAATCACATCTCATGTGATCTCTGAAATTACCTAATTATTAGATCAAAATAAATTAAAATCAGATCTAATGCAACCTAGCTCTGATACCAGTTGAAGAAAAAATCCTATTTTTCATGTCAGGTTTGTTCAGATCTGATTAGATTAAGAGAGATATTTCAAAAATTTCTCACTTAGATCAAGATCATATCTAATATTTTTTAAATTTAATATTATTGATCTAATAAAAAAAATAAAATAAAAATAAAGGATAAATTAAATCTAAGTTGATTTTACCTTATACTAGATAATCAGATTACCTTGTGATGATCCTGATGTCTTCCTGAGATTCTGGATCGAGCCACGCAAGTACCTGGCCTCTACCGATATCCACTCGGATAGAATCTAAAAATCTTCTTCTATTTTATCACTTCTTCAAATATCAGATCTGGATCTGATTTGAAAGATCTTCAAAATTTTTTTTGAAGATCGGGTGTCATCTCACGCAGCAGTGCTGCCATCTTCCTTTCTGTTGCTTGGATCGCACCAAACTGAAGCCCAAAAATTCTTGGGCATGGGTAGGAGAGAGAAGACCTGAAGATGGCATAAAAGAGGGAGAGGAGCAACCTTATGGTGATGAGTGGTAAAAATATTCTAATAAAAATATTAAATTATAAAATAAATTAATCTATTTCTTTAGAAATTGATATTTTTATTAATCTTTTGCAAGAAAGAAGGCCACCAATATGAAGATCTTATTTTTCTAGTTCAGATGAAATAAATTTCAGATAAAATGGACTTCAAACGAGCCCAAAATTAAATTTAAAAATTAAAAAAAAAAATCAATCCGATTCAAATTGGTTTAGAAAAACTGGCTCAGCAGACTGTCTGGTTCGATCGCACCAGCAAATCGACCCATTGATGCAGCGCTGATGGCAGGCTGACATCAGCATTTCTTGCGGTGCACGGTGGACCAACTTGAGGGTATTTCAAAAATTTCACATGAAGAAGTGCACTCTGATTGGCTGAAGTATTCGGCGATCCATGCAACACCAAGTTCGCGCATGGTCTACAAAGGATAATTTGGAAATTTTGTTTGATCCGATGGGTGCATTTCACTAGGATTTGATCAGATGGCCGATATGTATGCACTGATGAATGGCATCCGCAGCTCCCGATCGAGATCCAATGGTTGAGATTCATCCCAATGTTAAACTAAGATCAGAAGCCTTCTTTGTGTGCGATCTAATGGCCCAGATTCAACCAATGATTGATCCGATGGCTTGCATGAATTTTGACTTGATCTGGGATATTTTAAAAGGTTTTTAAGTAATTTTTGGACTGTTTGATCAACATCCAATGATGAAAATCATCCAAAATCCTAATTTGAGTTGTTTTGAGAGTTTTAAACCTAATTTTTAAAGAATTTTGGGAAAAAATTGATCTCTTAACGTATAAAAATAGAGGACCTACTGCTGCCATAAAAAAAAAGGAGAGTCAGAGAAATAAAAAAAAAGAAGAGAAAGAGAGGAGAAAGGTAGAAAGAGAAGAGAGATTTGTGAGAGAAAGAAAAGAGTTTTTAATTTTTTTTTTTCGACAATCAGAATATTGACCAAGAAGCTTCTTCTTTATCAAGTTCTCCACACAATCAAACAGTCTAATTTCTTTATACTTTTAATTTTATTTATTATTTTTAAACTTGTTATCATGAACTAAATTTTTTTTACTAAGGCTAAGGTGTAGCCACTCTTTTGATGCAATATTTAGTATGATTTATTTTTAATTTTAAATTTTATTCATGAGGAGTATATAAATCTAATCTTAATGCTTTTAGATTACTAGCCATCTTCTAATTGATCTGATGAACATAGATGTTATGAGCCAAGTACATCTATGTTATTGCTTCTTGATTATATACCTTATATTATGAATCAAATTAGAATTCATATGCATGCAGGAATTTTAGTGCGCTTAGGACGTAGCATATTTTAATTAGAGTGTTTCACAAAACTTAATGCATTAATATTTATTTAAATTATACCTAGACCAAAGGATAATTAATAAATATTGATAGTTTTACTGTGCCTGGATCAAAGGATAGTGAATAAATTAGGAGACTCCACTGTCACATGAAATAAAATTAATCTAATAACCTAAATATTGTATTGACTGAGTTGGTGAACCGATTGCCTTAGTAACATATTGTTCTTAAGCTTAAAACTCTAATAATTATACTCTCTCTATTTTCTTAAAATTTTTAATTATTTCTTTATTTTATTCTTTAATCTCTTATTCTCATAAATCGGACTTCTAAATAAAGCATAGGAAAGAGCTTTTCAATACTTATTTTTCAGTCCTCTAGGGACAATACTCTACTCATTCACTTTATTACTTGATCAACTAGTGCACTTGCCATGGCTATAGATTAGCACGCATCAAGTTTTTGACGCCGTTGCCAGGGATTGTGTCTAAAATTAAATTGAAATTTTGATCCTAGCTTTACTTTAGAATTTTACTTTTAATTTTTATTACTTTTTAAAAAAAATTTTGTTCAGTGCATGACACGTACTGGACATAGTAACTTACTACCTTTAGATCCAGAAATTGAAAGAACCATTAGAAGACTACAACAAGAAAGAAACATGGCAGCTGAAGATCCTAACGACATCAATCTCGGATTGGATATGGCAACCGAAGGACAGCATGAAGCTATTCGACTAGTACATCATCCATTAAATGATTATGTCACACCATTTGTAGCTGATGCAGCTTCGAGCATCAAGAGATTGCCAGTGCAAGCAAACAACTTCAAAATAAAATCGGCAATGATCTAGATGATTTAATCAACTATTCAATTCAGTGGACACATGCATGATGATCCGAATGCCCATATTTTTAATTTTCTTGAACTTTGCGATACTTTTAAAATTAATGGGGTGTCAGATGATGCTATTAGATTAAGGTTATTTCCTTTCTCTTTATGGGATAAAGCTAAGAGTTGGCTTCATTCTCTTCCTGCAGATTTTATCATAACTTGGGATGTCTTAGTCCAAAAATTCTTAGCCAAGTACTTTCCACCTTCCAAGAC
>QRFJ01001002.1:175402-292861 GCA_006176705.1 Cocos nucifera
AGCAGTGCTGCCATCTTCCTTTCTGTTGCTTGGATCGCACCAAACTGAAGCCCAAAAATTCTTGGGCATGGGTAGGAGAGAGAAGACCTGAAGATGGCATAAAAGAGGGAGAGGAGCAACCTTATGGTGATGAGTGGTAAAAATATTCTAATAAAAATATTAAATTATAAAATAAATTAATCTATTTCTTTAGAAATTGATATTTTTATTAATCTTTTGCAAGAAAGAAGGCCACCAATATGAAGATCTTATTTTTCTAGTTCAGATGAAATAAATTTCAGATAAAATGGACTTCAAACGAGCCCAAAATTAAATTTAAAAATTAAAAAAAAAAATCAATCCGATTCAAATTGGTTTAGAAAAACTGGCTCAGCAGACTGTCTGGTTCGATCGCACCAGCAAATCGACCCATTGATGCAGCGCTGATGGCAGGCTGACATCAGCATTTCTTGCGGTGCACGGTGGACCAACTTGAGGGTATTTCAAAAATTTCACATGAAGAAGTGCACTCTGATTGGCTGAAGTATTCGGCGATCCATGCAACACCAAGTTCGCGCATGGTCTACAAAGGATAATTTGGAAATTTTGTTTGATCCGATGGGTGCATTTCACTAGGATTTGATCAGATGGCCGATATGTATGCACTGATGAATGGCATCCGCAGCTCCCGATCGAGATCCAATGGTTGAGATTCATCCCAATGTTAAACTAAGATCAGAAGCCTTCTTTGTGTGCGATCTAATGGCCCAGATTCAATCCAATGATTGATCCGATGGCTTGCATGAATTTTGACTTGATCTGGGATATTTTAAAAGGTTTTTAAGTAATTTTTGGACTGTTTGATCAACATCCAATGATGAAAATCATCCAAAATCCTTAATTTGAGTTGTTTTGAGAGTTTTAAACCTAATTTTTAAAGAATTTTGGGAAAAAATTGATCTCTTAACGTATAAAAATAGAGGACCTACTGCTGCCATAAAAAAAAAGAGAGAGTCAGAGAAATAAAAAAAAAGAAGAGAAAGAGAGGAGAAAGGTAGAAAGAGAAGAGAGATTTGTGAGAGAAAGAAAAGAGTTTTTAATTTTTTTTTTTCGACAATCAGAATATTGACCAAGGAGCTTCTTCTTCTATCAAGTTCTCCACACAATCAAACAGTCTAATTTCTTTATGCTTTTAATTTTATTTATTATTTTTGAACTTGTTATCATGAACTAAATTTTTTTTACTAAGGCTAAGGTGTAGCCACTCTTTTGATGCAATATTCAGTATGATTTATTTTTAATTTTAAATTTTATTCATGAGGAGTATATAAATCTGATCTTAATGCTTTTAGATTACTGGCCATCTTCTAATTGATCTGATGAACATAGATGTTACGGACCAAGTACATCTATGTTATTGCTTCTTGATTATATACCTTGTATTATGAATCAAATTAGAATTCATATGCATGCAGGAATTTTAGTGCGCTTTGGACGCAGCATATTTTAATTAGAGGGTTTCACAAAACTTAATGCATTAATATTTATTTAAATTACACCTGGACCAAAGGATAATTAATAAATATTGAATAGTTTTGCTATGCCTGGACCAAAGGATAGTGAATAAATTAGGAGACTCCACCGTCACATGAAATAAAATTAATCTAATAAATCTGAATATTGTATTGACTGAGTTGGTGAACCGATTGCCTTAGTAATCCATTGCTCTTAAGTTTAAAACCCTAATAATTACACTCTCTCTATTTTCTTAAAATTTTTAATTATTTTTTATTTTATTCTTTAATTTCTTATTCTCATAAATCGATCTTCTAAATAAAGCATAGGAAAGAGCTTTTCAGTACTTATTTTTCCAATCCTCTAGGGACGATACTCTACTCATTCACTTTATTACTTGATCGACTGGTGCACTTGCCATAGCTATAGAATTAGCACGCATCAAGTTTTTGGCGCCGTTGCCGGGATTGTGTCTAAAATAATATTAAAATTTTGATCCTAGCTTTACTTTAGAATTTTATTTTTAATTTTTATTATTTTTAAAAAAAATTTTTCAGTGCATGACACGTACTGGACATAGTAACTTACTACCTTTAGATCCAGAAATTGAAAGAACCATTAGAAGACTACAACAAGAAAGAAACATGGCAGCTGAAGATCCTAACGACATCAATCTAGGATTGGATATGGCGACTGAAGGACAGCATGAAGCTATTCGACCAGTACATCATCCATTAAATGATTACATCACACCATCTATAGCTGATGCAGCTTCGAGCATCAGGAGACCGCCTGTACGAGCAAACAACTTCGAAATAAAATCGGCGATGATCCAGATGATTCAATCAACTATCCAATTCAGTGGACACATGCATGATGATCCGAATGCCCATATTTCTAATTTTCTTGAACTTTGTGATACTTTTAAAATTAATGGGGTGTCGGATGATGCTATTAGATTAAGGTTATTTCCTTTCTCTTTATGGGATAAAGCTAAGAGTTGGCTTCATTCTCTTCCTGCAGGTTCTATCACAACTTGGGATGTCCTAGCCCAAAAATTCTTAGCCAAGTACTTTCCACCTTCCAAGACTGCCAAGATGCGCAACGATATCACTTCTTTTATGCAGATGGACATGGAGACACTATATGAGGCTTGGGAGCATTTCAAGAAACTGCTGAGGAGATGTCCACATCATCAACTATCCCGTATGGCTTCAGGTACAAACTTTCTATAATGGTTTATCTCCTACTAATCGTTCTATGATTGATGCAGCAGCAGGAGGAACTATTAATCCAAAAAATGGAGGAAGAAGCCTTCGATCTGATCGATGAGATGGCATCAAATAGCTATCAATGGCAGACAGAATGCATGATGCCAAAAAGACTAGCAGCTGTGCAGGGAGTAGATTGCGTGCCAACCTTACTAGCTGAAATTGCAGCCCTTAGAGCCGAAGTCAACAACTTAAAGGGAACAGCTATGCATGTTCAGAGCATCACTTGTGACCTATGTGGAGGAGGACACGATACGAGCAATTGCCAGACAGGTAATCCTTTTGCTAAAGCAACTGATACAGCTAATTATGTTGGTAATTTTTTTAGGCCGCAACAAAATAATCCCTACTCCAACACATACAATCAAGGGTGGAGGCAGCACCCAAATTTCTCATGGAGTAATCAAAATGCAGCACAACAGCCACCCCCAGGATTCCAAGTACCTGAAAAGAAGTCCAACATGGAAGAGCTGATGGTCAAATTTATGCAAAACCAAGAAGCAACTATAAAAAATTTGGAAGCCAAACTTAGGTAGGACCAAGCAGCAGCAATTCGAAACTTGGAGATGCAAATAGGTCAAATGGCTAAGATAATCTCCGAGAGACCTCAAGGATCCTTGCCCAGCAACACGGAGACCAATCCAAGGGAGCAAGTCAATTGCTATCACCCTAAGAAGTGGTACAAAGCTGGAGGAGCCACATCAGAAGAAAGAGACTGAAGAGCCAACTACAAATAAGGAACCATCAACTAAAATTCGTCAGTCACCAAAACAACCAGCAGATGGATGGTCTCCAGGTATACGATTTGCTGATCCAAATGTGAAGCCCTACGTGCCGCCACTACCATTCCCAGAGAGACAAATACAGCATCCAGATAAGAAATTTTCTAACTTTTTCAAAATTCTAAAGAATTTACATATTAATATTCCTTTTTGTAGATGCTATTACTCAAATGCCCAGGTATGCCAAGTTTCTCAAAGAAATTCTAACAAATAAGAAAAAGCTGAAGGAGCATGAGAGAATAAATTTGAATGAAGAATGCTCAGCAATACTTCAAAATAAATTACCATAGAAGCTAAAAGATCCAGGGAGTTTTACTATCCCTTGCATTATTGGTGATTGTAGTTTTGATAAAGTTTTATGTGATTTAGGAGCAAGCATTAATCTCATGCCTTTTTCTATTTTCAGAAAGCTGGGTCTAGGAGAACCAAAGCCTACCACTATTACTCTTCAATTAGCCGACAGATCCATCAAATATCCAAGAGGTATAGTGGAGGATGTCTTGGTAAAGGTAAACAAGTTTATTTTTTCTGTTGATTTTATTGTTCTTGATATGAAAGAAGATTATGATGTACCCCTTATTTTAGGAAGACCCTTTTTAGCTACTGGAGGAGCTTTAATAGATGTTCAACAAGGAAAAATTAATTCTTAGAGTCCAAGATGAACAAGTTACTTTTAATGTTTTCAAAGATACTAAACATCCTGATGATAATCAAACTTATTTTCTAATTGATATTATTGATAATTCAGTATATGAGAATTCTGTAGAAAATAGGTTTGAGACTATAAAAGCTAGCAATGTCCAATTGAAAGAGGACTTGATCAAATATGAAAGTATTCCAATTGAAGTGGCACCGGATTGATTCAACTTAGAATTCAAAGAAAGTCAAGCTGAAGACTATAAATCAGAACTATTAGATAGGTTGTTTCTTTTCTTTTTAGTTTTGATTATTTTTCTTTTGTTTTATTTTTCAGTAATTTGTTATTGCTCTTTTACTGCTTTGGTGTGTATTTTTAATTTTGCAGAAAAATCAATGAGAGCTCAAGCAAAATTTCAAAGCTCCAAAGAATCAGACTGAACCAAATCAGGTGTATTCCTTCCTATCCTTTATTGCACTCTTTATTTTTCTTTCTCCTTTAAGACAATGTAGAATAAGTTAAAAAAAAAACCATGTGTCAAGAAGAAAATCTTGAGCAAGATAGACTGGACAAGTGATAAAAGATAGAATTATTTGCTAATGAATGTAACGAGTTAAAGAAGTAGATTAGTTGGTCAACTTTTAGCAGCCTACTTAGGTCATTAAAAGACTTATTAGCACTTCTAATTGCACATGCACACTAACAAGGCAAAGTAGGTATTGATTATAAGGCCAACTGAGGATTCAATTATCACTAAAAATTGATAATTAATATACATTCTAATCAAAGAAACTTGAATTTAAGGAAAGAGCTACCTGCCTAAAAATAAAGTGCAAAAGATAGAGTATATGTGGATTGCCCAAAGCCTAGTAACTAGGTCTCTGCACCTAGGTCAAGTGTGAAAATTTACGTAAAATGATGAAGGAAAGGTCAGGATGCTCAGCACAACAAAAAAAAAAAAAGACAGTGTGAAAGCTACCTTAATTCATGAGTATAAAATTGAGAATGTATAGAAAATTGACCAAAATAGGTGATAAGAGAGGATACTTTTGTTCTTTTAATTTAATACTGAAATGCTAAAGTTAGTCATCACGAACACAAGTGCTATAGATCTTTGATGTACTCTAAGAAAGTTTTAAATTGTATTGACTAAAAAAATTGCTTCTGAAGCTTAATGCTTAATTAGCAGTATTTTCTAAACTTTTTGACCTTTAGTCCTAGATTTTGTCTTTGTGATGGATAATCTTATTGAAACATAGTATTAAATAGCATATTGCTAAGGAACAGACAATGACTAAGTTGGAGGTGTGATAAGTGATAAAAATATACTAATAAAAGTATTAAATTATAAAATAAATTAATTTATTTTTTAGAAATTAATATTTTTACTAATCTTATGTAGGAAAGAAGGCCACCAATGTGAAGATCTTATTTTTTTGGCTCAGATAAAATAAATTTCAAGCAAAACGGACTTCAAATGAGTTCAAAATTGAATTTAAAAAAAAAAACCAGTATGGTTCAAATCGGTTTAGAAAAATTGGCTTAGCAGACCATCCGGTTCGATCAGACCAGCAAATCGACCCACTGATGCAGTGCTGACGATAGGCTGATGTCAGCATTTTTTTCGACGCATTATGGACCGACTTGAGGGCATTTCAAGAATTTCACATGAAGTAGCGCGCTCCGATTGTCTGAAGAATGCGGCGGTCCATGCAACACCGGGCTCGTGCATGGTCTATAGAGGATAATTTAGAAATTTTGTTTGATCCGATGGATGCCTTTCACTGGGATTGGATCGGATGGTCGACATGCATGCGCTGATGAATGGCATCCGCAACTCTCGATCGAGATCCAATGGTTGCGATTCATCCCGACATTAAACTAAGATCAGAAGCCTTCTTTGTGTATGATCTGATGGCCCAAAGTCAATCCAACGATTGATCCGATGGCTGGCATGAATTTCGACTTGATCTGAGATATTTTTAAGGATTTTTAAGTGATTTTTGGACCATTTGATCAGCATCCAACGATCAAAATTATTCAGAATCCTAATTTGAGTTGTTTTGAGAGTTTTAAACCTAATTTTTAAAGAATTTTGGGAAAAAATCGATCTCTTAGCCTATAAAAATAGAGGATCTGCTGTTGCCATAAAAAAAGAGGAGAGTCAGAGAAATAAAAAAAAAAGAAGAGAAAGAGAGGAGAAAGGTAGAAAGAGAAGAGAGATTTGTGAGAGAAAGAAAAGGATTTTTAATTTTTTTCTTCCGACAATCAGAATATTGATCAAAGAGCTTCTTCTTTACCAAGTTCTCCACACCAAGAGCAATGGATAATCAATTTCAGCAATCAAACAGTCTAATTTTTTTATGCTTTTTATTTTATTTACTGTTTTTAAACTTGTTATCATGAACTAATAATTTTTTTACTAAGACTAAGGTGTAGCCACTCTTTTGATGCAATATTCAGTGTGATTTATTTTAAATTTTAAATTTTATTCATGAGGAGTATATAAATTTGATCTTAATGCATTTAGATTACTGGCCATCTTCTAATTGATCTGATGAACATAGATATTACGGACCAAGTACATCTATGTTATTGCTTCTTGATTATATACCTTGTATTATGAATCAAATTAGAATTCATATGCATGCAGAAATTTTAGTGCTCTTTGGACGCAGCGTATTTTAATTAGAGGGTTTCACAAAACTTAATGCATTAATATTTATTTAAATTACATCTGGACCAAAGGATAATTAATAAATATTGATAGTTTTGCTATGTCTGGACCAAAGGATAGTGAATAAATTAGGAAACTCCACCGTCACATGAAATAAAATTAATCTAATAATCTGAATATTGTATTGACTGAGTTGGTGAACCGATTACCTTAGTAACATATTGTTCTTAAGTTTAAAACCCTAATAATTACACTCTCTCTATTTTCTTAAAATTTTTAATTATTTTTTAATTTTATTCTTTAATCTCTTATTCTCATAAATTGGTCTTCTAAATAAAGCATAGGAAAGAGCTTTTCAGTACTTATTTTTCAATCCTCTAGAGACGATACTCTACTTATTCACTTTATTACTTGATCGATCAGTGCACTTGCCATAGCTATAGATTAGCATGCATCATGTGGCATGGGCAATGGGCAAGAATCTAAATCCTAGGCGCAGATAGGGTTTATATAGATCCTGCTGTGCCATGCAGTGCCACATCATTCCGGTCAATCACGACCTTTTGTGCAATCAGATCTAAATCTGATTGATGAAATGACATCATCTGATCCAATCAGATGAAAGCCTCTCTGAATCATCCTTAGATGGTGCCAAGACTGGTTAAAGACAAGTCTTTGGTGCCACCTAGGTAGAAATCTCGAAGCAACCTGGAGTCCCAAACAGATGGGACTCCAGGCATCACTATCCTATTTGGACTCCAAGCATCACTATCCATGGGCGCATGCCTCCCTAGGTGTGCACCCCTTATCCAACTATCTTTTAGTAGATGGACTGGTCCAAAAGTTCTCTCCTATGATGGCTTGATACATGGGCAGATATCTAAGTGTCAAAGGTCAATGTTTGATCAAAGTCAAAAGACAAGATTTAGCAGGTGATCGAAAATGGCAGATGTTGTCTCGAATTTATCTCATAAATTAAAACAACCTTTTTTTTGATCTGGACAGGCTCCAATCGGACCATGTAAAGATTTCTGAGTAAGCCCAAACATATTTGGCTCAATCGAGATAACTTTAATAATAATTAAAGGAGAATATTAGGCTCAATCGTATGCTAGTATGATTTTCTTAAACCTAATTGAATCTAATTCAAATCAATTGAATTGGATTTATCCCATTGATGATATCCAGATTCAAACTCTTGTTTGTGTTATCCAATTAGGTTTAGTTTTGTATGATAATAAGATATATCGTGATCTCTATCATCGACATCATCGAAACATCTATCGATGGATCAGAACTTTTCTGATTCAAACAACTTGTATGATTGATCATCTAAATTATTTTAATTGCTCTCAAAATCCACTAGTGACACCTAGCAGTATATGGTGGCAACCCATCAGAACTGAAAATGAACCTTTCAGTGCAGTTACCTATGTGATTAAGTTCTTCTATCTTAAGCTCCGATCGGATTAGGGTTAAGGTGAACTCATCAAACCCTAATATCGGTCACATGATTAATCATTCGATTCAAGTCCAATGTGAACATCTTAATAGAAACTCTTTCTATTATTTCATTCTGCCATGGCCATGGGCTTATGGGCTCGATTCTCATAATCATCATAAGGTTACTCCTCATCTACCAAGGTAGATAGATTCCCTCTTGGTGCAATCTAATTCCTACAATGAACATGCTATAGCCAACATACACCTCAGAATTTCGAATGACTAGGAAACTGAGTCATGGTGTAGTCAAACTATAACACCCTCGAGGTGAACTACCGATGTATTTTAGGTCAAAAAATCAGACACACAACTGCAGCTTTGAGCCAGTCATCGACGAGAAGGTAGACTTCCTCATGACTGCTCGAGGTGGTCACGCTCGGTGCTCTCGTTCTCTAACAAGTACCTGTACTGTCGCTCTGGTGTCTCTACATCATAGACTTAAGACTCATCTACCATAAAGAATCAATTGTACACCAACCTTTCGAATCAATCACAATCCTCATGATGATCCTATGGTCAGGAGCATTTTATGAGTTAATAATGAAACTTCATATCTTAAATTTTCAACTCTTGAAAATAAGAACTATCATTATCATTAACTAATGGGATGTATCATAGACACTAAATACACATTGTGATAGAAAATAATCCATTTTATTATTTATAAGATCTCCGTCGAGCTTTAACTTCAATAGAAGATAAGATCTCTCCCGAGCTTCAATCTCAGCGGATGCAGAAGTCGGAATAGAACTTCAGCAGTCATCTTTTTTATACTCCGTTGCTTCAAATTTCGAACTCGCAAGTGGGGGGAATATAATTAGGGATAAACCCCACTCTCACCGAAGTCCAACATGATGCTTAGCCTAATGCAACTGGCAATCATGGAATAGCTTCGATCAGAAATTCTCCCTCCGGTGATCGAATTTCTTTCGAACTCCTCCGACGGTCGAACACCTTTCGGACTTCTTTAGCAGTCGAACTTCTTCATCAGCCAAACTTCTCCTTCAGCCAAACTCCTTCTTGCCTTCACCTTTAGTCAAGTTCCTCCAGGAGCTGAACTCCTTCTAAATTTTTTCTTTAGTCAAGTTCCTCCAGGAGCCGAACTTCTTTCGGACATCTTCTTCAATCATTTTCTCTAGGAGCCGAACTCCTTCCGGAACTCTCCTTCAGTTAGATTCCTGCAGGAGCCAAGCTCCTTCCGAATTTCTCCTTCAGTTGGACTCCTGCTGGAGCCGAACTCCTTCCAAATCTCTTCTTCAGTTGTATTCCTATAGGAGCCGAACTCCTTCCAAATTTTTTCCTTCAGTCAGGATTCCTTCCAGGAGCCGAACTCCTTTCGGACTTTTCCTTCAGTCGGATTCCTATAGGATCCGAACTTCTTTCGGACTTCTTCTTCAATCGAATTTCTACAGAAGTCGAACTCCTTCCGGAACTCTCCTTCAGTCGGATTCCTTCAGAAGCCGAACTCCTTCCAGGATCTCTCCTTCAGTCAGATTCCTCCAGGAGCCGAACTTCTTCCGAATTTCTTCTTCAGTCAAATTTCTCTAGGAGCTGAACTCCTTCCAGACTCCTCCTTCAATCGGATTCCTATAGGAGCGGAACTTCTTTTGGACATCTCCTTCAGTCGGATTCCTATAGGAGCCGAACTTCTTTCGGACTTCTCCTTCAGTGGAATTTCAAACACCTGCTTCCTCCGAATGGTTATGACTGTCATTTATCAATCTACTACAGACGACTCCACTACCGGATGATTACGACTATCATTATCAGTCTGGCGACATCTCTCTCTCCATAATAAATCTCACACGGTTCATGATCAGACGATATGACTATCACTATCAGTCTGACAATACCTCTTTCTTTGTAGCAAACTCCATGAGGCTCTGAGCGGTTTACTACCAGACGGTATGGCTGTTACCATCAATCTACTATGGATTCTATCTATAAAAAGGATTTTCCATATATGTTTTATCTAAGCTCTCTTTTCATTTTTAAAACTCTGTCAAATTTTTTTCTGAGTACTCTATTTCTGTTGGCCAGAAAAGCTGACTTGATCGTTATAGGATTCTGCTGGAACTACGATCATCAACTTCGAATGAAATTTTATTTTG
This sequence comes from Cocos nucifera, assembly GCA_006176705.1. Taxonomy (NCBI): domain Eukaryota; kingdom Viridiplantae; phylum Streptophyta; class Magnoliopsida; order Arecales; family Arecaceae; genus Cocos; species Cocos nucifera. The sequence continues at coordinate 185,878 of QRFJ01001002.1, forward strand.
TAAGTCACCGATGATAACCTCTTCTTCTTCAGCTTTAGCTCGATTCGATGTCAATCAGATTCTATATCAATATAATTTAATTAATAAAATTAGATGTAAGAAAAAAATTGGTATTATCACATAACCAGTTAAAACTGACGCGGCCAATAGCTGTCTAACCATGCAGTAGGTTTCTATTTAGAATACTAACATGCAGAGTCGAAAAATGTGGATCTGAGGACGCATGGCTTGCGAGAGTTTTCATGGGACCCCCAAAAAAAAAAATGACGCATGCAGCTTTGTAGCCATGCGTCACCGACAAGGTAGAACAGATGGCTACGACGCACATGAGTCCGGAGCCGCTCACTGGTATTTAAAAGCCAACGTTATTGGTAGGAGAACCTTTCGGACTAATAAATTCGCATGGAAGTTTTTTATGAATAGGTTGCACCAACCCTTTGGAGTTTTCGCGGAATCAGGTACTTCGCCCATCATTTATTTATGACCTCCTACCATTTTCTTACACCTAATGGGTAATTAATTTAATTCTCCAAAACATAAAATTTATATATGCAAATTTATGAGGATCCCAAATCAAAGTCCCAATGTTATTGTAGCGTTGTTTGCTATCGATAATATAGGAAAGCTAACATTTTCATGAAATGATGCTAATATTATTATTCACACTGGGGATCAGCATTTCAAGTATTGGAGTCACAAGACTATCGATAAGCAAGAGCCAGAGCTAGACCTCACAAGGCTCCTAGATCCAAGGGTCACCATAAATTCGAAGCAGAGGGAGCTCACCTCTTAAAACGAAACCAGGTCTAAACGGTATGGAGTACTCAGTTGCTCTCTTATTTTACTCATTGGCTCCTCTTGATGCCATTAGCTCTCTTCTTGTATGCCAGACCATCAAACCGAGTTTGCGGCTCCCTCCTGGTCCATGGCTCTCTCATTACAGCTGTTTCGCAAAACTTGCCGGCTCGTGGTCCCAGAACGGACAAAACTGATTTTTTTCTTTTTTTGATTGGTTGGTAAACGGTTCTTCGATTTGTAGCTATGTGTCACGGATATGATAGAATAGAGATTATGATAAAAACAAATACAAAATAGGAACAATGACGCACGTGACTCTGGAGCCATTGACTTATTTTTTAATTTTTTCGGTAGAACACGTCCCGAAGGCTTCACTAGCAAGTATGGTCTGTATTACAAAAACCCGGCACCAGTGCCGCTGAACAAAATGACGGTACCGAAAGCAAAATCAGCGTGGATTCTCTACTGTATACTATCGTGCGATAAAAGGCGGTATGATCATATGAAATGGATATGCATCCATGTTATTGGCGCTGCATGCTGTCCATGATATAATGCAGTGTGCAGGGGATCCATATGGAAACAAAAATCCGTGCACCAGTGCTGCAGAACAAAATGACAAATTGATGTATCAAAGAAAAAAAAATCAGCAGCAATCAAAAGCTCAAAAATAATAAAATATAAAAAAAAATATATAAATATTATTATAATGATAACATAAATATTTTGAATTGATCTGATTAATGTCCAAACCACCTTAGATTAGTATAAAAATATCAATATGCAAGATAAAAAGACTCTATATATCCTTCAATCAGATGAACAAGTCGAAGCATGCCTCCAAACTGACTTTGAATATTAGCCTCCCGCACTAAAACCCTTAAATTACCTCGGATGAACAATTCTTCAATGTACTCAACGGCTCCTCTCTGGAATAAATAGTGAGTCAGCTGTAATCCAGCCATGATCAAGCTATTTTCCACTCCATCTAAACTTATGGGAGCAGATAATGTAATCCGATCATGCCAGTAACAATCTTCCATTCTGGTAGAGCAGCTTTAATCTTAGAATAATGCAATTAGTGGCCTAAAATTAGTGGGACGGCATAACGTCCGCAAAATGCTTCTTCTACAAATATCCTAAGCCCTGAGGATCCAGGTAAAAAACAAATTTCTTTCAGGAAACTTATTGTTGCTTAGCCATTCTTTGCTGACTTGAGCGTCGAAGGATTCTCGCTGGAGTCACATCCTCTAGCTCGGACTTGTTTTGCAGATCACTCCAGCATTCCTGTTAGAAGCCGACTGCTCCACCCCTAAAGTGCCCAATTTCAATCAACAATAGATAGAGGAAAGGACTTGCTTTTAAAATATGCCATCCAAAAAAGCATCATCGCATCTTAAAGACGCCACCACCTCCCATTAGGTGGATCTTTGGGCTGACAATCTCATCCAGCCCCTGGCGTCGAAAACTTCTTCACCAGCCCAACCAGTCTCAATCACAAAACACCAGTTCAACCTTCTTCTCCAGTAGGTCAACACCTTGACGGCCGTCGTCCAAGCGGTCCAAACTGCATTCGTGCCTCCTCCAACGGTGCTGCAACCAAGTCAGGCTGTCTTTGCACCATCCTCTATGGTGTAGCCTATACTTTCTTCGATTGTTCCGACTGCACCTTCGACGATGGCAGCACCTCAACCGCTAGCTTTTCAATTGCATCCATAAGCCGAGCCTCCTTGAACACTCTCATAGAGTTTGAATAGGAGACAAACTCCTCGGCGATCTCCCAGCCCATAATCTGGGCATGACTCCACTCCCGATCATTGCTCTCCCTAGTAATCTGAGGTATGCATTGTCCGAGATCTTATGATAGAAAAGAGGCTTTAGGAACTAGGTAAGTAGATTGAGGCCATAAATAAAGCTTCTTCTTCTTGACTCTATAGTGGGTTTAGCGGTGAGCCTCCCTTTGACAAAAAAATTATGAAGGAGCCACTACTGCCAAACTTTAAATTGTCTCACTTCGAGACCTACAACGGGACCACTGACCCTGTCGACCATATTAAAACCTTCAAGACAGCAATGCTCTTTTAAGGAGCATCGGATGCTATTCTTTGTCGGACATTTCCCCCAACTTTTAAAGGAGCGGCTCGACAATGGTATTCCAACTTGAAACCGACCTCTATGTATTCTTTTGAAGAACTGAGCCAGTCATTGGTTGCATATTTTATCAACAGTCGGAAGTAGTAGAAGTGGTCCGACTAACTTAACACCATCCGACAAAGAAAAGGGGAGTCGATCCATAATTATGTGAGCCATTTTAATGCGATAACCCTGAAAGTCCACAATCTGGATAATCGATTGTGATGACTGCCCTAAAGGATGGACTGTTGAAGAACAACTTGAAGAGGTCATTAATAAAATCCTTCCCCTAGGACTATGTTGGGTTGCTAGACCGGGTGAGAAAGTATTCTCACCTAGAAGAGGGCTTTGTTGAGGATGTTTCTTTCCACTCTGCAGTGGCAGAAGCAAATAAAGAGCGCTCCCTAAGAAGGCGGAAAGTTTATCGCTAGTGCTCTCGATCTGCACCTTGAAATCAAAAGGATGGGGGTCCATCTAGAAATCGCTGATCTCTGAGTCCTCAAAGAAGAGACCAGCAATGCTCTCCTCCGAGGCGATACCTCAACTATACACCTCTGAACACCACTTGGGGAGAGGTTTTAATGGAGATTCAAGTTGAGCTTCCTCAACCTCCAAAGATGTGGATGAAGCTTGAACACCATAACTCTACGGGTATTGTTTCTACCATCGTGACCACGGTCACGATACTGAAGACCATCACCTTCTTCATGAAGTGATCGAGAGGCTCATCCGGGAGGAAAGGTTAAATCACTTTATTTGGGGAAGAACTCTCCCATGCCGACCTCCTCCAAGATCTCAACAACCACCTCACCAGTGTCAACACCTAATGCCGACACCAGCACAAGAGGCAGAAGAACTAGTGGCGATAGAAGAGCAACCTCTTCATGGTGAAATTCATATGATTACTGTGAAGAAAAATTCTGATTTTTCAGACCAGGTTCGTTCAAATCTGATCGGATTAAGAGATATATTTCAAAAAATTTTTTCTTTGATCCAAATTAGATCTAGGATATTTTAGATCTAGTTTTTATTATTTTAATAATTAAAATAAAATATAAATAAATTAAATTAGATTTAATTTATCTTGATGTAGGATAATCCTATTACCCGTTGATGATCCTATAAGCAGCAGAAGGTTCTGGATCTAGCCACGTAAGTGCCTGGCCTCTACCGATATCCACTCGGACTAGATCTGGAGATCCTCTTCTTCTCTATCACGTCTCCAAAAATCAAATTTGAATCTGATTTAGAGGATCTTCAAAATGGCTTTCGAAGATCAGCAGTTGTCCTTTGCAGTAGTGCAGCCTTCTAGCTTTCTTTCATCTTTCTCTCGTCTAGATTGCACCAACTGAGATCCCAAACTACTTTATGCATGGAGAGGAGAGGGAGATGATGGACTTGGCATGGAGGAGGAAGAGAGGCAGCCTTGGGGTGTAGGGAATTGCATTGCTTCTTGAGTTGGGCGCAGGATCTTATTTATAGACTATGCGTGATCCAACTCCTCTTCATCCCAACCAATCACAACTCTTTGTGAAATCAGATTTAAATCTGATTGGTGGGATTAGAGTTCCTTGGATTCATCCTTAGATGGAACCTAAGACCAATCAAAGTTGGTTCTTAGGAGGAGTCTAATCAAAATTCAAAAAGGAGATGGAGTCCCTGTGCAACAGAGACTCCTAGGTGCCTCAAATTTGAGCGCACGCTAAGGTGGCGTGCACCCTCCTCCTTGCTAATTTTTGGTAGGGGGATAAGCCCCCACCAGCTCTTCAATAGATGCGTGACACATGGACAGAAGTCAAAGTATCAATGGTCAATATTTGACCAGTCAAATGTCAACTTTTGACCAAAGTCAAAGGATGAAAAATGGCAGGTGACCAAAAATGGCAGATATTATCTTACAAAATAAGATAATTCTTTTTCTGACCTGGACAGTCTCTAGTCAGACCATGTGAAGGCCTCTGATCGAGCACAAACTCCTTTGGCTCAGTCGGGACAACTATTTATGATAGTAAAAGAAGAACGTTAGGTTCAATCGAGTGCTAGTACGATTTTCTTGAACCTAATTGAATCTCATTCAGATCAATTGAACTGGATTAGTACAATTGATGATCACCAGATTTAAACCTTTGTTTGTATAATCCAGTTAGGTTCAGTTCCATATGGTAATGGGATATATCATGATCTCTATCATCAACATCATTGAAACTCCTTTCAATGGATCAGAACTCTTCTAATTCAAACAGCTAGAATGATCGATCATCTAAATCATTCTAATTGCTCCCAAAATTCACTAGTGACACCTAGCAGTATATGGTGGCAATCCATCAGAGCTGAATGCGAACCTCTTGGTGCAGCTACCTGTGTGATTAAGTTCTTCTATCTTGAGCCTCGATCAAAGTAGGGTTAAGGTGAACTCATCAAACCCTAGTTTCTGTCATATGATGTAATAATTCGATTCAAGTTCGATATGAAAACGTAAATAGAAACTTTTTTTATTATTTCACTCTGCCATGGCCATGAGCTTATGGACTTGATTCTTATGATCATCATAGGGCTGCTTTTCTACCACCGAGGTAGATAGATTCCATCTTGATGCAATCCAGTTTCTATAATGAATATGCTATAGCCAACATACACCTCAGGATTTTGAATGGCTAGGAGATCGAGTTATGGTGTAGTCAAACTATAACACCCTTAAGGTTAACTGTCGATGCACCTTAGGTCAAAGAACCAGACACACCACTACAGCATCGAGTCAGTCATTGACGAGAAGGTATACTTTCTAATGACTACTCATGATGGTCACGCTCAGTGCCCTCATTCTCTAACGAGTACCTATACTCTCACTTCGATGTCTCCATACCGTAGACTCAAGACTCATCTGCTAAAGAAAAATGATTGTACACCAATTTTTTGGATCAATCACCATCCTCATGATGATCCTATGGTCGAAAATATTTTATGAGTTAATAATGATTATTTATATCTTAAATTTTTAACTCTTGAAAATATGAATTATCATTACTATTAACTTAAAGGATGTATCATAGATACTAAATACACATATGTGATAGAAAATAATCCATTTTATTGATTATAGTCAAAATTATAATTTTATCCCTAGAAGTGTATTACAAGTATTAGCCAATTCTGGCTTCTACGGCACATATATCTAACATACTGGAGGGTCATCTAGATCAGTAGTGATAAAGAAGCCAAGGCTTGAAGAAAGGCTCGAAGACACCATCACTTTCACCAAGCAGGATGCAGAAGATATACAACAACTACACAATAATGCAATGGTTGCTATTTTAAATATTACTGATTATAATGTACACCATGTATTTATTGATAGTGAAAGCTTGATCGATATTTTGTATTTTTCTATCTTCCCCCAAATGGGACTTACTCCAGATCGGTTGAGTTGATTTGATATACTGATCCAAGGCTTCTCTGGAAGCTTGGTAACACTGAAGGAATAATCAAGTTGCCTATTACACGAGTATCCTATCTCAGCAAGTGACAATTCAGATAGACTTCCTCATAATGAAGCTTCTCTCAACTTAAAACGCAATCTTCGTGAAGGAAAATCCTGATTTTTCGGACTAGGTTCATTCAGATCTGATCAGATCGGAGATATATTTCAAAATTTTTTTCTCGATTCCAATCAGATCTGGGATGTTTCAGACCTAATTTTATTATTTTAATAATAGGAAATAAAATAAAGATAAATTAAATCAAATTTAATTTACCTAATTTGGGTAATCCTATTACCCTGTTGATGATCCTGTTTGCAGCGGAAGGTTCTGGATCTAGCCACGCAAGCGCCTGGCCTCTATCGATATCCACTCAGGCTGGATCTGGAGATCCTCTTCTTCTCTATCACACCTTCAAAAATTAGATCTGGATCTGATCTAGAGGATCTTCAAAACTCTTTTTGAAGATCTGCAGTCGTCCTTTGCAGCAGCGCAGCCTTCTTGCTTTTTGATCGCCTTTCTTTGATCTGAATCGCACCAACCAAGGTCCAAAACTCCTTTTGGACGTGGAGAGCAAGGGGAGAAGATGACTATGGCATGGAGGAAGGAGGGGAGAGGCAGCCTTGGGGTGTGGGGAAACTTTGATCTCAATTCAAATTTGTACTTCTAATTTTGAGTTGGGCATAGGGTCTTATTTATAGACTAACTGTGATCCAACTCCTCTTCTTCCCAACCAATCACAACCCTTTGTGAAATCAGATCTAAATCTGATTGGTGGGAATAGAGTCCCTGGATTCCTCCTTAGAGGGTGCCTAAGACCAGTCAAAGTTGGTTCTTAGGGAGAACTCTAATTGGAATCCAAAAGAGAGATGGAGTCCTTGTCCAACAAGGACTCCTAGGCGCCTCCAACTTGGGCACACGCCTACCCTTGGCGTGCGCCCTTCTCCTTGCCAGGTTCTGGCAGGGGGACAGGCCCCCACCAGCTCTCCAATAGGTGCATGACATGTGGTCAAAAGTCAAAGTGTCAATGGTCAACGTTTGACCAGTCAAAGGTAGACTTTTGACCAAAGTCAAAGAACAAGAAATGGCAGGTGACCAAAAATGGCAGGTACCAAAAATGTCTAATGTCTACAAATAAGACAACCTTTTCTGACTTGGACAACCTCCTGTCAGACCATATGAAGGCCTCTGATTTGAGCACAAACTCCTTTGGCTCAGACAGGACAACTTATTTATGATAGCAAAAGAAGAACGTTAGGTTCAATCGAGTGCTAGCACGATTTCCTTGAACCTAATTGAATCTCATTCAGATCAATTGAACTAGATCAGTTCAATTGATGATCACCAGATTCAAACCCTTATTTTGTGTGACCCAGTTAGGTTCAGTTCTGTATGGTAATGGGATATGTCATGATCTCTATCATCGACATCATCGAAACTCCTTTCGATGGATCAGAACTCTTCTGATTCGAACAGCTAGAATGATCGATCATCTAAATCATTCTAATTGCTCCCAAAATCCACCAGTGACACCTAGCAGTATATGGTGGCAACCCATCAGAGCTGAATGTGAACCTCTTGGTGCAGCTACCTGTGTGATTCAGTTCTTCTATCTTGAGCCCCGATCAGATTAGGGTTAAGGTGAAACTCGTCAAACCCTAGTCTCTGTCATATGATGTAATCATTCGATTCGAGTCCAATGTGAAAATCTAAATAGAAACTCTTTCTATTATTTCACTCTACCATGGCCATGGATTTCTGGACTTGATTCTCATGATCATCATAGGGCTACTCCTCTACCACCGAGGTAGATAGATTCCATCTTGATGCAATCCAGTTCCTACAATGAACATGTCATAGCCAACATACACCTCAGGGTTCCATATGGCTAGGAGACCGAGTAATGGTGTAGTCAAACTATAACACCCTCAAGGTGAACTGTCCGATGCATCTCAGGTCAAAGAACCAGACACACTACTGCAGCATCGAGTCAGTCATTGACGAGAAGGTAGACTCCCTAATGACTACTCGAGGTGGTCACGCTCAGTGCCCTCATTCTCTAACGAGTACCTGTACTCTCGCTCTGGTGTCTCCACACCGTAGACTCAAGACTCATCTACTAAAGAGAAGCGATTGTACACCAACCTTCCGGATCAATCACCATCCTCGTGATGATCCTATGGTCGGGAGCAATTTATGAGTTAATAATGATTATTCATGTCTTAAATTTTCAACTCTTGAAAATATGAATTATCATTACCATTAACTCAAAGGATGTATCACAGACACTAAATACACATATGTGATAGAAAATAACCCATTTATTGATTTTAGTCAAAATTATAATTTTGCCCCTAGAAGTGTATTACAAGTGTCAGCCAATTCTGGCTTCTAGGGCACATATATCTAACAATCTCCCACTTGTCCTAAAGCCAATTGGCTACAAGTCTAAGTCCCATCTTCTCAAGGTGGGCTTCGATCTTCTGCTGGCCCAACGGCTTTGTAAGTGGGTCTGCCACATTATCTGCGGAGTTGACTCTCTTGACCTCGACATAATCCTTTTCGAGGTAATCGCGGATGAGGTGATATCGCCGCTCAATATGCTTGGATTTCTGGTGAGACCTCGGCTCCTTAGCAAGGGCTATGGCGCCATTGTTGTCGCAGTATAGAGGAATGGCATCTGATGGCATTACTCCGATTTCTGCAGCAAACTTCTTATACCAGAATGCTTCCTTTGCAGCTTCTGATGCAGTGATATATTCTGCTTCCATGGTGGAATCTGCTATCACCGTTTGCTTGGAACTCTTCCAACTGACAGCTCCACCATTGCACACAAACAGACTTTCAGATGTCGACTTTCGATCATCTATATCGGACATGAAATCCGAGTCTGTGTATCCCTGGACTTGGAGTTCTCCATTACCAAAGACCAGCATCATATCCTTAGTTCTTCTCAAGTACTTAAGGATACATTTCACAGAAGTCCAGTGTTCTTCACCTGGATTTGACTGATATCTGCTTGTGACACTCACAGCATGGGCTATATCAGGTCGTGTACATAGCATGGCATACATGAGGCTCCCTATTGCAGAAGCATAAGGGATCTTGCTCATGCGTTCTATTTCCTCAGGTGTGCTGGGCACATCTTCTTGGAAAGATGAATACCATGTCTGAAGGGTATTAATCCCCTCTTAGAGTTTTCCATACTAAACCTCTTTAGTACTTTCTCTATGTACATCTTCTGTGAAAGTCCTAGCATCCTATTCGGTCTATCTCTATAGACCTTAATTCCTAGAATAAAGGATGCTTCACCTAGGTCTTTCATGGAGAATTCCTTGGACAACCACATCTTGACTGATGTCAACATGGGAATATATCATTCCCAATAAGGAGGATGTCATCCACGTACAATACGAGGAAGACAACAGCGCTCCCACTGACCCTTTTGAAAACACATGGTTCCTCTTCATTTTTGATGAAACCAAACTTTTTGATCACATCATTGAAATGAGTGTTCCAGCTCCGAGATGCTTGCTTAAGTCCATATATGGACCTTTGCAGCTTGCAAACCTTGTGATCAGTATCACTGGATGTGAAACCTAGCGGCTGTTCCATATAGATATCTTCCTCAAGATATCCATTCAAGAATGCCGTTTTCACATCCATTTGCCATATTTCATAATCGAAATAGGCTGCAATAGCAAGCAATGTGCGGATGGATTTTAGCATAGCTACTGGGGAAAAGGTATCCTGATAGTCAATGCCTTCGCGTTGACTATAACCTTTTGCCACTAATCTAGCCTTGAATGTCTCCACATTCCCATCTGCACCAATCTTTCTCTTGAAGATCCATTTACATCCAATAGGTACTATACCTTCTGGTGGATCTACCAAGGTCCAGACTTGGTTTGAGTGCATCGAGTCAATTTCTGACTGCATTGCCTCTAGCCATTTCTCGGAGTCGATATCTGATATCGCCTCGTTGTAGGTTTTGGGATCATCACCATGAGCACCATTACCTACGAGGAACATTTCCTCTACATCCTCTGAAATAATACCTAAGTATCTTTCAGGGGGACGGGAAACTCTTTCCGATCTACGAGGTGGAGGAGGTAGTGTTCTTATTGGCTCAACCTGATTTGGTTCCACTTGGTCCTTAGCTCGTTCTGCTTGTGAGACTTTCTCATCAAGCTTGATCTATTTTCCAATGCCGCTATCTTGAATAAACTATTTTTCAAGAAAGATGGCATGTCGACTCACAATCACATTGTGGTCTTCTGGAATGTAGAAATAGTATCCTAATGACTCTTTAGGATATCCTATGAATCGAGCTCTGAAAGGACCTAAACTCTAACTTGTCCGCTTGTTGTCTTTTGACATGAGCCGGACAACCCCAAATTCTGAGATGACTCAGACTTGGTTTCTTACCATGCCATATCTCATACGGTGTGGTAGGAACGATTTTAGAGGGAACCCTATTCAGTAGATAAATTGAAGTTAACAATGAGTGTCCCCAAAGAAAATCAGGGAGGTCTGTGAAGCTCATCATGGATCGAACCATATCTAATAGAGTCCGATTTCTCCGTTCTGAAAATCCCATTGAGTTGAGGTGTTCCTGGTGGAGTCCATTGAGAGACTATGCCATTTTCCTTGAGATAGTCTAAAAATTTCTGACTAAGGTATTCACCTCCTCGATCTGATCGAAGAACCTTAATGGGTTTTTTAGTTTGCTTTTCTACTTCATGTCTGAATTCTTTGAACTTTTCAAAAGCTTCAGACTTGTGTCTCATAAGATACACATACCCATACCTAGATAGATCATCGATAAAGGTAATGAAGTAGACAAAATTGCCTCTAGCCGGCACATCAAATGGGCCGCACACATCAGTATGTACTAGGGCAAGGAGATCTGTGGCCCTCTCCCCATGTCCAACAAAAGGGAGTTTAGTCATTTTGCCTTGAAGACAGGATTCACAAGTTGGATATGACTCGAAAGTCAATGGACTCAATAGCCCATTTTTCTCCAATTTGTTGATCCTATCTTCTGCTATATGACCTAATCTCAGGTGCCATAGATATCTATCATTTGGACTATCCCTAGGTCATTTGATTGGCATTCATATTTTGCTCGATAGTTAGAAATAGGTACATCAATATGTAGCTGATAAAGACCATTAATAAGGAAACCATTTGCAATTTTATTTCTTTCATAAAGAATGTTACAATGGTCCTTAAAGAAGGTAATCACATAACCTTCTTGTGCTAAGCATGAAACAGAAATCAAAAATTCCTGCTTGCTGCATAGGCACAAAATAACAGTCTTTTAAAACTAAGTCTAAACCAGATGGTAATCGCAGAGGGTATGTTCCCACGGCTACTGCAGCAACTCTTGCTCCATTACCAATGCGTAGGATCATGTCTCCATCCCTCAGCCTCCTGCTATCCTCAAGACCCTGCATAGAAGTGCACAATGAGCACTAGAACCAGAGTCAAGCACCCAACTGGATGCAGAAGAAATCGTAAGGTTAGACTCAATAACGAGCATACCTCCAGAAGGATTCCTTCTTCGTGAGAGCAAAGGGAGAAGATGGTTTGGCATGGAGGAAGGAGGGAGAGGCAGCCTGGGGCGTGGGGAACTTTGATCTCAATTCAATTACTTCTTATTTTGAGTTGGCATAGGGTCTCTATTTATAGACTGACTGTGATCCAGCTTCTCTATTCCAACCAATCACAACCCTTTGTAAAATCAGATCTAAATTTGATTGGTGAGAATAGAGTCCCCTGGATTCCTACTTAGAGTGTGCCTAAGACCAGTCAAAGTTGGTTTTAGGGAGAACTCCAATTGGAATCCAAAAGAGAGGTGGAGTCCTTGTCCAACAAGGACTCCAAGACTCCTCCAAACTTGGGCTCACGCCATCCTTGGCGTGCGCCCTCCTCCTTGCCAGGTTCTGGCAGGGGGACAGGCCCCACCAGCTCTCCAATAGGTGCATGACATGTGGTCAAAAGTCAAAGGGTCAGATGGCAACGTTTTGACCAGTAAGGTAGACTTTGACCAAAGTCAAAGAACAAGAAATGGCAGGTGACCAAAAATAGTAGGTAATGTCTAACAAATAAGACAATCTTTTCTGACTTGGACAAACCTCCAGTCACCATATGAAGCCTCTGATTGAGCACAAACTTCTTTGGCTCAGACAGGACAACCTATTTATGATAGCAAAAGAAGAATGTTAGGTTCAATCGAGTGTAGCACGATTTCCTTGAACCTAATTGAATCTTATTCAGATCAATTGAACTAGATCAGTTCAATTGATGATCACCAGATTCAAATCCTTGTTTGTGTGGCCCAGTTAGGTTCAGCTCTATATGGGTAATGGATATGTCATGATCCTCTATCATTGACATCATCAAAACTTCTCGATGGATCAGAACTCTTCTGAATTCGAACAGCTAGAATGATCGATCATCTTAAATCATTCTAATTGCTCCCAAAATCAATCAGTAACACCTAGCAGTATATGGTGCAACGCATCAGAGCTGAATGCAACTCTCTTGTGCAGCTATCTGTGTGGTTCAGTTCCTTCTATCTTGAAGCCACGATCAGATTAGGGTTAAGGTAAACTCGTCAAACCCTAGTCTTGTCATATGATGTAATCATTCGATTCAAGTCCAATGTGCAAATCTAAATAGAAACTCTTTCTATTATTTTACTCTACCATGGCCATGGATTTCTGGACTTGATTCTTCATGATATCATAGGGCTGCTCCTCTACCACCGAGGTAGATAGATTTCCATCTTTGATGTCATCCAGTTCCTACAATGAACATGTCATAGCCAACATACACCTCAGGGTTCATATGGCTAGGAGACCGAGTAATGGTGTAGTCAAACTATAACACCCTCAAGGTGAAGCTGTCGATGCAATCTTAGGTCAAAGAACCAGCACACTACTGCAGCATCGAGTAGTCATTCGACGAGAAGGTAAACTCCCTAATGACTACTCGAGGTGTCAGCGTCGCTCCAGTGCCCTCGTTTCTTTAAACGAGTACGTAGCTCTCGCTTCGGTGTCTCCACACTGTAGACTTAAGACTCATTCTACTGAAAGAGAAATGATTGTACACCAACCTTTCGGATCAATCACCATCCTCGTGATGATCCTATGGTCGGGAGCAATTTATGCATTAATATATGATTATTCATGTCTTAAAATTTCAACTCTTGAAAATATGAATTTATTCTCGCCATTAACTCAAAGGATGATCATCACGACACTAAATACACATATGTGATAGAAAATAACCCATTTATTATTTTTAGTCAAAATTATAATTTGCCCTAGAAGTGTATTACAAGTGTCAGCCAGTTCTGGCTTCTAGGGCTATATATATCTAACACTTCGACGATCTAGCCTTTTGGACATTGAAGCTATGGCGTTCTAGCTACCATCTGATTGGTTAATATTTCCAACCATAAATGGGGTAGGATAATTCGAGGAAACCAAATATGGTGCGGCAATGCTTTCTGCGCCAAACTTCAAGCGGAGGATTAAGTGAAGATCGAGCTTGAACTCCCAATGGGGCTGACGCTCGATAATACCTAGCCAAGAAATGTGCCCAACCATTTGCTGAGTTTTAAAAATTTATTGAGGAAAGAGATCCTCATCAAACTATAAGATCGCTCTTGCCTTGATAGGTAACAAAAAGCTAGCTAATCGCTCTTTGCAGGCAAATACAGATCTTTTTGCTTGGTCAACCATGGACATGCCTGGGATTAATTAGAAGTGATGTCTTCACTACATGAGGGTGGATCCAACCTGCCATCCACTCAAGCAAAAGAAGCGAAGTTTCATCTAGATGTGCTAAAGAAGCCATCACCAAGGAACTGGACAAATGATGATCAAAGCCGACTTTATCAGAGAGGTGTGTACTCGACTGGTTCGCGAATGTTGTGCTGGTAAAAGAAAGCAAATAAAAGTGGCTACATGTGTATTGCTTCATTGATCTGATCCGAGACTTGTCCAAAGATAGTTATCCACTCCCTCGAACCAACCAACTAGTTGATGCCACCTCAGGGCATGAGCTCCTTAGCTTCATGGATTCCTTCTTCGACTATAATCAAATCTGGATGCTCTGAAGATGAAGAGAAAACAACCTTTATTACTGATCGTGGGCTCTTTTGCTGTAGGTGATGCTCTTGTAATCGAAAAATGTAGGAGCCACATACCAAAGGTTGGTGAATAAGATCTTCAAGAACTAGATTGGTAGGAATATGGAGGCATATATTTGATAGCATGCTAGTCAAAGAGCTGTGCAACTTCAGACCATATTGCAAACCTCCAAGAGATATTTAATACTCTCTACCGGTAACAATGAAGTTGAATCCTACAAAGTGTGCTTTGGGTCACCGCCAGCAAATTTCTTGAGCTTATGGTCTCTTGCAGAGGCATCAAGGCAAATCCTGAGAAGAATAAAGCAGTCCTAAAAAGGACATTCTCAAAAATAGTTAAAGAGGTATGGTGCCTAATCGATAAAATAATCTTCTTAACTATTTTGTCTCTAGATCGATCGAGAGGTGTCTTCCTTTTTTCCACACCCTCAAGTAGCTAAAGAATTTTTAATGAACTAGAATGCCAAGAGGTCTTTGAAGAGCTAAAAAAGTATCTCAGCTCTCTATCTTTGCTCCTCAAACCATAATCGGCAAAGAGTCTTTCTTACACTAGCTGTCTCTCAAGTGGCAAATCAGCGCTGTCCTTATTTAGAGAGAAGAAGAAGGTTGCAAAAGCCTATCTTATTATACCAGCAAGATCCTCCATGATGTAGAGAGCAATATACTAAGCTGGAAAAATTGGTCTTTGCAACTGGTCATTCCACAGCAAGAAAGCTCGACCCTAGTTCCAAGCCCACATGTAGTGCTACTCATGAATCAGCTAATTAAAGCAGGTGTTCCATCATCGTATATTTTCATGTCGGATCATGAAAATGGGCCCTAAAATTTCAAAGTTGAACATACATTATTGACCGAGGCCTTCTATTAAAGTCTAAATCTTAGCCAACTTTATCCTCGAATTCACCATCCCAGATGGAAGGTTCGGAAGAAAAATGTCAGAGAAGTTAGAAGACCCCACAAGCTTAAAAGGACAACAAAAACCTAGGGTCGAATCCTGAAGAATCATGGACCTTTGCATGTCGATGGCTCATTCAAGCTTGTCAGGATCAGGAGTCGGACTCATTCAATCCAGCCTGAAGGAGATGTGGCTGCATTTGTCTTGCACTTTGAATTTCCAACCATCAATAATGAGGTAAATATGAAGCTCTGATCATTGGACTAAAGATTTGCAAAGAGGTTGGGGCCCAAAACCTAAAGTGTTTTACAGTAATTTCCAGCTAGTGGTTGGACAGACTAAGAAAGAATATGAAGTTGAGAACGAATATCTGAGAAAAAACCTTCAAAAGGTAAATTGATTTAATCTTGCCCTTCTGATATTTTACATTCAACTAGTTCCCAAGGCAAAAATACCCAGATGCCTTGTCCAACCTGGCATCCTCATTGCCCACGGACCTAAAGAAAGAACCTACATTGACGGTCTCGAAAACTTAGCTAGAAATCCTGGTGCCATCTAGTAAATCAACAGAAGCCCAGTTGGATGGATCCTCTCCTGAAGTAATTTAAGATCATGTGACTATCACTGTGATTAGGAAGAAAGCTTGAAAAATTAGAAGCAAGCCGTAGACACATATTGCTTAATGATGAATTATATAAGTAGTCTTTTTCCTACCTCTTCTGAAATACTTTGCGTCCATCTGAATTGACTAACACCCTATTAATGTTCATGAAAGGATCTGTGGAAGCCACTTAGGGGTAGATCCTTATCTTATCAGATCCTTAGGCAATATTTCTATTAGCCACAATGCAACAAGATGCACCTAAACTTTGTCAGAAGATGTGAGTAAATGCCAATGGATGATAGGATCTGCATCAACTGATGACTTCTGACCCCAATTTAAAGCTCTATGGCATTCGCCCAAGGAGATTGGACTATCTTAGTTCATTCTCTCGAAGCTCGCGGCCAGCGTTGAAGTTTCCTTGTGCTGACCCATCGATACTTTACCAAAGTTAATTGAAGTTGAGTCCTTAGCCCCAAATCACTAAAGTGAAGGTTCGTGATCATTTGGGAAGTTGAACTCTACTGATACAACCTCCTTAAGGTGTTGATTAACTGACAATGGCATTAATTTATGGAATCCCAACTCAGTGTGTCTTTGGAGACCACAGGATAAGAGTATTCTCATCATCAAATGGGCCACCCACAAAGTGAATGGAGGTGGAAGTACAACCAAGAACCTTCTTGCATGCCTAAAAATCAGGCTGGATCGATTAGAGGTCATGAACGAAAAGAGCTCATCACGTGCCTCTGGACGCTATCGACCACCTAAAGAGACCCACTAGTGAAACAGCCATTTAAACTTGGCATTTACAAATAAGCCAGCACTACGTCATTGAATTCAGGCTTCCTCCCCTCAGAAGTCGAGATATGATGAAGATCACCAACCTCTTATATGGCTTAAAGCAAACCTCGACCTGATTGAGGAAGTAGAACAGTCAATGTTTGATGAGGATGGCAACTTATCACTAGAGGATAGCCAGGTATTAAATGCTCTAGTCAAGGTTAAGAATTTAAGCTAGCGATCTTGTCCTCTGGCCTGAAGTCTCAAACCTATGAAGTAAGAAAAACTCTATACTAATTGAGAGGGCCCCTATTCAGTTGATGAGGTGATATCCTAAGATACCTAACGCCTGAAGCAATGAACAATACTCCACTCCCGCCTTGGAATTCCAAACCCAATCTCCGCAGTATCATAATAATGCAAATGAATAAAAGAATTTTTGAAATTTACTTTTCAAATTTGTTGATGAGTATTTGCCATGACAAAAAGGACTCAGAAAGTTTCTCAAGGCCCTTTGATCGGGATGTTGATACGAACAGTTCTTAGATCTGGAGAAGGGAATTCTGATTTCCGCAGATTCAAGGTTCGTTCAGGATCTGATCAGATCAAGAAATATTTTAATTTTTTTTTTGATCTAGATAGATCTAAGATATTTTAGATCTTGATTATTATTATTTATAGAATATAAATAAAAAATTAGATAAATTAAAATCAATATTTAATTTATCTTGAAGTGGGTAATCCTATACTATGATGATTCTGTAAAGCAACGAAAGGTCTGGATCTAAGCCACGCAAGTTGCCTGGCCATCTACGATATCCACGTTGAGCTGATCTTGGAGATCATCTTCTTCTCTTATCACGTCTCCAAAATTAGAGCTAGAATCTAATCTGAGAGATCTTCAAAATCCCTTTTGCTAGATCAACAATCATCCTTGTGCAGCAGCACAGCCTTGTATGTTTTCACTGCCTTTCTCTATTAGATTGCACCAACCAAGCTCCAAAATCCCTTTTGGATGTGGAGAGAAGAGAAAGATGCTTTTGGTGTGGAGGAGCGAGAGAAAAGGCCTTGGGGCAGGAAAGATCTCAATTTAATTCATATTTTTTTTGACTTGGGCGCAGGGCACTTATTATAGACTCAATGTGATCTAAACTCCTCTTCTTCCAATCAATCACACTCTTTATGAATATCAGATCTAATCTGATTGGTGGAATAGATCCCTCTGGATTCCTCCTTAGAGGGTGCCTAATACTGTCAAAGTTTGGTTCTTAGGAGAACTCTATTGGAATCCAAAAAGGAGATGGAGTCCCTATCCAACAGGGACTCCTAGGCGCCTTGGCGTGCGCCCTCTTCCTTGCTAGATTCTGGCAGGGGGACAGACCCCCACCAGCTCTCCATTATGTGTGTGACATATGGATAGAAGTCAAAGTATCAATGGTCAACATTTGACCAGTCAAATGTAGACTTTTGACCAAAGTCAAAGAACCGAGAAATGACAGGTGACCAAAAATGGTAGGTAATGTCCTACAAAATAAGACAACCTTTTCTGACTTGGACAACCTCCAATCAGACCATATGAAGGCCTTTGATTGAGCACAAACTTGCTTTGGCTCAGTCAGGACAACTTATTTATGATAGCAAAAGAAAGAACGTAGGTTCAATCGAGGCTAGCACCGATTTCGTTGAACCTAATTGAATCTCATTCAGATCAATATTAAACTAAAATAGTTCATGATGATCACTCAGAATTCAAACCTCTTATTAGTGTGACCAATTAGGTCAGTTACTGTATAGTAATGGATATGTCTCGATCTCTTCATACGACATCATCAAAACTCCTTTAGGATCAGAACTCTTCTGACTCGAACAGTTAGGAAAGATCGAACATCCTAAAATCATCTTAATTGCTCCCAAATCCACTTGTGACCTAGCAAATATAATGGTGGCAATCCATCAGATTGAATACTAACCTCTTGGTGCAGCTACCTGTGTGATTAAGTTTGTCTATCTTGAGCCCCGATCAGATTAGGTTAAGTAAAACTCATTCAAACCCTAGTTCTTATCATATGATTAATCATTCGATTCGAGTCCGATGTGAAAATCTAAATAGAACTCTTTCATTCATTTCCACTCTCCATGAAGCATGACTTCTGGACTGATTCTCATGATTATCCATAGGGCTCTTGCTATCTACCCGAGGTAGATAATTCCATTCTTGATCAATCCAGTTCCTACATATGACATGCTATTAAGCCAACATACACCTCAGGGTTCCGAATGCTAGAAAGATGCAGTAGTATGGTGTAGCGTTAAACTATAACCCCCTTAAGGTGAACTACTGATGCACCTCACGATCACAGAATCAGACACAACTACTCCATGCATCGAGCAGTCATTGGACGAGAGGTAGACTCCCTAATATCTATTTGAGAGTGGTCCGTTCAGTCCCTCGTTCATCTAACGAATGACCTTACTCTCGCGCTGGTGTCTCCACACTGTAGACCCAAGATCATCTACTAAGAGAAGTTGATGTATGTCACCAAACCTTCCAGATCAATCACCCATTCCTCGTGATATCCTATTGGTCAAGAGGCAGTTTATGAGTAAAAATGATTATTCATGTCTTAATATTTTCAACTCTTAAATATGAATTGATCATACCATTAACTCAAAAGGATGTATTACAAAAAACTAAATACACATATTGATAGAAAATAATCTATTTATTGATATAATTCAAAATTATCAATTTTGCTCATATAAGATGTATACAAGTGTCAGCCAATTCTGCTTCTAGTCAATTTTATATCTAAAATCTCCCACTTGTCTTAAGCAATTGGCTACAAGTCTAAGTCCCATCTTTTCAAGTGTGGGCTTCGATCTTCTGCTGCCCAATGGCTTTGTAAGTAGGTCTCCATATTGTGTCTATGGATGTTGACTCTTTGACCTGACATAATCCTTCTCGACGGTAATCTGGATTAAGGTGTATCGATTGCTCAATTATGCTTGGATTTTTTGGTGAGACCTCGCTCATAGCAAAGGCTAATGGCACCATTGTTCGTAGTATAGGAGGAATGATCTGATGGCATTTACTCTGATTTCTGCAGCAAACTTTCCTATACTATAGAATGCTTCCTTCGCAGCTTCTGAGGCAGCATAAATATTCTACTTCACTAAGTAAATCTGCTATCCACATTTGCTTGAAACTCTTCCAACCTTGACACACCCACCATTGCCACAAAAAACAGACTCCCGAAGATCGGACTTTCGATCATCTATATCATTCGGATATAAAATTCGAGTCTGTGTATCCTGGACCTGGAGTTCCCGTTACCAGAAAGACTAACATCATAATCCTTAGTTCTTTCTAATACTTAAGGATTACATTTCACAAGAAGTCCAGATATCTTCATCTTGAATTTGACTGATATCTACTTGTGACACTCAAGCATGGGTTATATCAGGTCGTGTACATAGCAATGCATAATAGGCCCCCTATTGCAGAGCATAAAGATGGTAAGGTGGGAGGGTCCTGATCCAAAACATGGGTTAACTTCTCGGAATCCAAAATAATTTTGTAGTTTCTGAGCCAATCTTTATAATTGGGTCCAGTCAGTCTATGTGTGTCCAGGATACGTGCCAATGGGTTGGACGCAGACATTTTTCCTATAGAGAGTCAAAGATTCTAGTTAGATACTGTAATTTTGACTTGACCAATTTATTTAGAATTTTATTTTTAAATAAATTAGCTTCCACTATTTTCTCGGATCCCTACACTCCCTCTGTAGAGATGCAAAAATCTCCACGATTAATGATTTCTAGTGGGTGGTGCGGTCTCACCAACTGACTCATCACCTCACCTAACAGTTATTGGTGATGGGTTAGCCAATGAGTGAACAACTCTTGTTCAATGATTCTCTAATCATGGTGCACCCAAACTTGGTCTCTAATTCATGAATCTCACCGTATCCAGAATATTGATCCACTCCTTAGTTAAGTCAGACCCACCATTTGCATAGACTGGGTTCCTAATTGAGTCTCTCACCGTATCCGGAATATTGAGCCCAACTCATCCTCCAGCCCATAGCATCCAATGCCTAATAGACATGGTTGCATCTTCCCGGTGCAACTGAGCCACTGTATCCAGCCGAGAACAATCAACCCCGGGAAGGGCCCGCACATCTACAATGGTGGAAGACCTCAGACTTAATCTTTTCTTAGGGAGAATTGATTCAGGTCTCATTAAACTAGACTTGGCTTAGTCATAACAATTATGACTAACCTAGTGGCATGGGTTAGCTCGGATTATTGACCACCTCAGATCAGAACTGTGTCAACAGATATGGCCAGGTAAGTGAGACCGGTGGAAGGAATATGCCATTAACTCGTACAAGAACGCATTCAGGTCGAGTAGCTTCCAATTAAAAACCAGTCGGTCGTCTGTGCCAAACTTACCTTAGACACCAAATTGTTGAGTCAGAACCAATTGGGTTAGCCTACAATCCAGACTCTAACCTCTGAGCCTAATTAGGTCTTGCTTGATCGTGACTCGATCTTGACCCAGACTTAATCCTATTAGGCTGGTCAATTTAAGCATTGTTGATCCCATCTAACCAACTCTTGATTCGGTTTGATCAACCGCTTAGACCTAATTGAGCTACCCAAGCCCGAACCCAGTATTATGAATATGTCTTAGATCTAAAATTCTCAATTTTAGACCTAATTAATATTCCATAAACTTAATTCTTAATTAAGTTGGGTTCATAAACAAAATATGCACAATAAATCCTAGGGTTTCAGGATCTAGGGTTTTGCAGAAAGTTAGTTTTGGGTTTCTGATTAAGGACGAACACGCAGCACCCCTACACATCATAAGAACACCCCATCGAATGGGAAGAGAGGGCCTTTAAACCCTTCTTCGTTCTTATGACCGGACGGCCAAGAGGAACGCCTTAATCAGGAACATGTCAATACTACAAAACAGTATCAGATCTATATCATATATCTCATATATAAATTAGATCTAATCATGGCATATTTTGCATACATCTCATGTATCAAATCATGCATATTTTCAGATCTAAATTATCTCATAATAATCTAAAAAATTAGATTTAAATTGATCTAATCAAAATAAATTCTAATCTAGATAATTATGTAGAACTATTCTACAACTAGTCTAGACATGCATCAATCATATCTCATATGATATTTAAAAATTAAATAATTTTTATTTGCTATTTTTTAGATGTTATTATAACACTTATAATATCAAAAAATAGTAAATAAAAAGATCTAAAATATGATTTAATCAGATTAAATCAAAGACATGCAAGAACTATTCTATAGAACTATTCTATTCTAGAACTAGTCATGCATATCTTCTTAATCTTAGATCCAAATCATTTAATTTTAATTTTTTCTGATTTCAGATCTGATCACATCTCATGTGACATCTAAAATCACTTTATTTTTTAATTAAAATAAATTTAAAATCAGATCTAAATAATTTAGAACCATGGCTCTGATACCAGTTGAAGGGAAATCCTGATTTCCCGGTCCAGGTTCGTTCAGATCTGATCAGATCAAGAGATATATTTCAAAATTTTTTCTCTTGATCTCAATCAGATCTTGATATGTTTCAGATCTGATTTTATTATTTTAATAATATAAATAAAATAAAAATAAATTAAATCAAATTTAATTTACCTGATTTGGGTAATCCTATTACCCTGTTGATGATCCTGATTTGCAGCGGAAGGTTCTGGATCTAGCCACGCAAGCGCCTGGCCTCTACCGGTATCCACTCAGGTTGGATCTGGAGATCCTCTTCTTCTCTATCACACCTCCAAAAATTAGATCTGGATCTGATCTGGAGGATCTTCAAAACTCCTTTTGAAGATCTGCAGTCGTCCTTTGCAGCAGCGCAGCCTTCTTGCTTTTGATCACCTTTCTTTGATCTGGATCGCACCAACCAAGGTCCAAAACTCCTTTTGGACGTGGAGAGCAAGGGGAGAAGATGGTTTGGCATGGAGGAAGGAGGGGAGAGGCAGCCTTGGGGCGTGGGGAATTTGATCTCAATTTCAATTACTTCTTTTTTTGAGTTGGGCGCAGGGTCTTATTTATAGACTACTGTGATCCAACTCCTCTTCTTCCCAACCAATCACAACCCTTTGTGAAATCAGATCTAAATCTGATTGGTGGGAATAGAGTCCCCTGGATTCCTCCTTAGAGGGTGCCTAAGACCAGTCAAAGTTGGTTCTTAGTAGAACTCTAATTGGAATCCAAAAGGGAGGTGGAGTCCTTGTCCAACAAGGACTCCTAGGCGCCTCCAACTTGGGCTCACGCCACCCTTGGCGTGCGCCCTTCTCCTTGCCAGGTTCTGGCAGGGGGACAGGCCCCCACCAGCTCTCCAATAGGTGCATGACATGTGGTCAAAAGTCAAAGTGGTCAATGGTCAACGTTTGACCAGTCAAAGGTAGACTTTTGACCAAAGTCAAAGAACAAGAAATGGCAGGTGACCAAAAATGGCAGGTAATGTCTTACAAAATAAGACAACCTTTTCTGACTTGGACAACCTCCAGTCAGACCATATGAAGGCCTCTGATTGAGCACAAACTCCTTTGGCTCAGTCAGGACAACTTATTTATGATAGTAAAAGAAGAACGTTAGGTTCAATCGAGTGCTAGCACGATTTCCTTGAACCTAATTGAATCTCATTCAGATCAATTGAACTAGATCAGTTCAATTGATGATCACCAGATTCAAACCCTTGTTTGTGTGACCCAGTTAGGTTCAGTTCTGTATGGTAATGGGATATGTCATGATCTCTATCATCGACATCATCGAAACTCCTTTCGATGGATCAGAACTCTTCTGATTCGAACAGCTAGAATGATCGATCATCTAAATCATTCTAATTGCTCCCAAAATCCACCAGTGACACCTAGCAGTATATGGTGGCAACCCATCAGAGCTGAATGCGAACCTCTTGGTGCAGCTACCTGTGTGATTAAGTTCTTCTATCTTGAGCCCCGATCAGATTAGGGTTAAGGTGAACTCGTCAAACCCTAGTCTCTGTCATATGATGTAATCATTCGATTCGAGTCCAATGTGAAAATCTAAATAGAAACTCTTTCTATTATTTCACTCTACCATGGCCATGGACTTCTGGACTTGATTCTCATGATCATCATAGGGCTGCTCCTCTACCACCGAGGTAGATAGATTCCATCTTGATGCAATCCAGTTCCTACAATGAACATGCTCATAGCCAACATACACCTCAGGGTTCCATATGGCTAGGAGACCGAGTAATGGTGTAGTCAAACTATAACACCCTCAAGGTGAACTGCCGATGCATCTCAGGTCAAAGAACCAGACACACTACTGCAGCATCGAGTCAGTCATTGACGAGAAGGTAGACTCCCTAATGACTACTCGAGGTGGTCACGCTCAGTGCCCTCGTTCTCTAACGAGTACCTGTACTCTCGCTTCGGTGTCTCCACACTGTAGACTTAAGACTCATCTACTGAAGAGAAATGATTGTACACCAACCTTTCGGATCAATCACCATCCTCGTGATGATCCTATGGTCGGGAGCAATTTATGCATTAATAATGATTATTCATGTCTTAAATTTTCAACTCTTGAAAATATGAATTATCGTTGCCATTAACTCAAAGGATGTATCACAGACACTAAATACACATATGTGATAGAAAATAACCCATTTATTATTTTTAGTCAAAATTATAATTTTGCCCCTAGAAGTGTATTACAAGTGTCAGCCAATTC
Source organism: Cocos nucifera (assembly GCA_006176705.1). Classification (NCBI taxonomy): domain Eukaryota; kingdom Viridiplantae; phylum Streptophyta; class Magnoliopsida; order Arecales; family Arecaceae; genus Cocos; species Cocos nucifera. Next base: position 210,525 of record QRFJ01001002.1, read on the forward strand.
TGGCTTCTAGGGCATATATATCTAACACTTCGGACGATCTAGCCTTTGGACATTGACAGCTATGGTGTCTAGCTACCATCTGATGGTTAAATTTCCAACCATAAATGGGGTAGGATAAATTCGAGGAAACCAAATTATGGTGCGGCAATGCTTTGCTGCCAAACTTCAAGCGGAGGATTAAGTGAAGATCGAGCTTGAACTCCCAATGGGGCTGGACGCTCGAAATGACCTAGCCAAGAAATGTGCCCAACCATTTGATGAGTTCTTAAAAAATTTATTGAGGAAAGAGAATCCTCATCAAACTATAAAGATCGGCTCTTGCCTTGATCAGGTAACAAAAAGCTAGCTAATCGCTCTTTTGCAGGCAAATACAGATCTTTTTGCTTGGTCAACCATGGACATGCCTGGGATTAATTTAGAAGTGATGTCTCACTACATGAGGGTGGATCCAACCTGCCATCCACTCAAGCAAAAGAAGCGAAGTTTCATCCTAGAGTGCTAAAAAGCCATCACCAAGGAACTGGACAAATTGATCAAAGCCGACTTTATCAGAGAGGTGATGTACTCGACTGGTTGGCGAATGTTGTGCTGGTAAAGAAAGCAAATAAGAAGTGGTACATGTGTATTGACTTCATTGATCTGATCGAGACTTGTCCAAAAGATAGTTATCCACTCCCTCGAACCAACCAACTAGTTGATGCCACCTCAGGGCATGAGCTCCTTAGCTTCATGGATTCCTTCTTCGACTATAATCAAATCTGGATGGCTCCTGAAGATGAAGAGAAAACAACCTTTATTACTGATCGTGGGCTCTTTTGCTGTAGGATGATGCCCTTTAGATCGAAAAATGTAGGAGCCACATACCAAAGGTTGGTGAATAAGATCTTCAAGAACTAGATTGGTAGGAATATGGAGGCATATATTGATAGCATGCTAGTCAAGAGCTGTGCAACTTCAGACCATATTGCAAACCTCCAAGAGATATTTAATACTCTCTACCGGTACAAGATGAAGTTGAATCCTACAAAGTGTGCCTTTGGGGTCACCGCCAGCAAATTTCTTAGCTTTATGGTCTCTTGCAGAGGCATCAAGGCAAATCCTGAGAAGAATAAAGCAGTCCTAAAAAGGACATTCTCAAAAATAGTTAAAGAGGTATGGTGCCTAATCGATAAAATAATCTCTCTTAACTATTTTGTCTCTAGATCGATCGAGAGGTGTCTTCCTTTTTTCCACACCCTCAAGTAGCTAAAGAATTTTTAATGAACCTCAGAATGCCAAGAGGTCTTTGAAGAGCTAAAAAAGTATCTCAGCTCTCTATCTTTGCTCATCAAACCATAATCGGGCAAAGAGCTCTTTCTATACCTAGCTGTCTCTCAAGTGGCAATCAGCGCTGTCCTTATTAGAGAAGAAGGAAGGTTGCAAAAGCCTATCTATTATACCAGCAAGATCCTCCATGATGTAGAGAGCAAATATACTAAGCTGGAAAAATTGGTCTTTGCACTGGTCATCACAGCAAGAAAGCTCCGACCCTAGTTCCAAGCCCACACTGTAGTGCTACTCATGAATCAGCTAATTAAGGCAGTGCTTCATCATCCGGATATTTCATGTCGGATCATGAAATGGGCCCTAAAATTTTCAAAGTTGGACATACATTATTGACCGAGGCCTTCTATTAAAGTCTAAATCTTAGCCAACTTTATCCTCGAATTCACCATCCCAGATGGAGAAGGTTCGGAAGAAAATGTCAGAGAGAGGTTAGAAGACCCCACAAGCTTAAAAGGCAACAAAAACCTAGGGTCGAATCCTGAAGAATCATGGACCTTGCATGTCGATGGCTCATCAAGCTTGTCAGGATCAGGAGTCGGACTCATTCAATCCAGCCTGAAGGAGATGTGGCTGCATTTGTCTTGCACTTTGAATTTCCAACCATCAATAATGAGGTAGAATATGAAGCTCTGATCATTGGACTAAAGATTTGCAAAGAGGTTGGGGCCCAACACCTAAAGGTTTTCAGTAATTTCCAGCTAGTGGTTGGACAGACTAAGAAAGAATATGAAGCTTGAGAAGCGAATATGAGAAAAAACCTTCAAAAGGTAAATGATTTAATCTTGCCCTTCTGATATTTTTACATTCAACTAGTTCCCAAGGCACAAAATACCAGATGCCTTGTCCAACCTGGCATCCTCATTGCCCACGGACCTAAAGAAAGAGACCTACATTGAGGTCTCGAGAACTTTGAGCTTAGAAGATCCTGGTGCCATCTAGTAAATCAACAAGAAGCCCAGTTGGATGGATCCTCTCCTGAAGTATTTAAGATCATGTGAGCTATCACTTGATTAGGAAGAAGCTTGAAAAATTAGAAGCAAGGCCGCTAGACACATATTGCTTAATGATGAATTATATAAGTAGTCTTTTTTCCTACCTCTTCTGAAATACTTGCGTCCATCTGAAGTTGACTACACCCTATGAAATGTTCATGAAAGGATCTGTGGAAGCCACTTAGGGGGTAGATCCTTATCTTATCAGATCCTTAGGCAATATTTCTATTAGCCCACAATGCAACAAGATGCACTAAACTTTGTCAGAAGATGTGAGTAATGCCAATGGAATGATAGGATCTAGCATCAACTGATGGCACTTCTGACCCCAATTAAAGCTCTATGGCCATTCGCCCAAGGAGATTGGACATCTTAGTTCCATTCTCTCGAGCCTCGGGCCAGCGTAAGTTTCTTTTGGTGACCATCGATTACTTTACAAAGTAGATTGAAGTTGAGCCCTTAGCCCAAATCACTAAAGTGAAGGTTCGGGACTTCATTTGGAAGTTGATCATCTACTGATACAACCTCCTTAAGGTGTTGATTACTGACAATGGCAGATAATTTAGTGGATCCCAACTCAGTGTGTTTTGTGAAGACCACAGGATAGAGTATTTCTTCACATCAATGGGCCACCCACAAGTGAATGGAGAGGTGGAAGTCACCAACAAAACTCTCTTGCATGGCCTAAAAATAAGGCTGGATCAGATTAGAGGGTCATGAATGAAAGAGCTTCATCACGTCCTCTGGACCTATCGAACCACCTAAAGAGACCCCACTAGTGAAACACCATTTAACTTGGCATTTCAAATAGAGCCAGTCATACCCATTGAATTCAGGCTTCCTCCCCTCAAAGTCGAGGAGTATGATGAAGACACCAACCTTATATGGCTTAAAGCCAACCTCGACCTGATTGAGGAAAGTAGACAGCATGTTGTGATGAGGATGGCAACTTATCACTAGAGGATAGCCAGGTATTATAATGCTCTAGTCAAGGTTAAAGAATTTCAAGCTAGCGATCTTGTCCTCTGGCCTGAAGTCTCACAACCTATGAAGTAAGAAAAACTCATAGCTAATTGAGAGGGCCCCTATCAGTTGATGAGGTGATATGCCTAAGAACCTACCGCCTGAAGCAACTGAACAATACTCCACTCCCTAGGCCTTGGAATTCAACCAATCTCCGCATGTATCATCAATAATGCAAATGAATAAAAGAATTTTGAAATTTACTTTTCAAATTTGTTGATGAGTATTTGCATGACAAAAGGACTCAGGAGAAGTTCCTCAAGGTCCCTTTGATCGGGATGTTGATACAACAGGTTCTTTAGATCGGAACTGAAGGGAAATTCTGATTTCCCAGATCAAGTTCGTTCAGATCTGATCAGATCAAGAGATATATTTTAATTTTTTTTTTTTGATCTAGATTAGATCTAAGATATTTTAGATCTGATTATTATTATTTTAGAATATAAAATAAAATTAGATAAATTAAATCAAATTTAATTTATCTTGAAGTGGGTAATCCTATTATCTATTGATGATTCTGTAAGCAACGAAAGGTTCTGGATCTAGCCACGCAAGTGCCTGGCCTCTACCGATATCCACTTGAGCTGGATCTGGAGATCATCTTCTTCTCTATCACGTCTCCAAAAATTAGATCTAGATCTAATCTGGAGGATCTTCAAAACTCCTTTTGAAGATCAGCAGTCATCCTTTGCAGCAGCACAGCCTTCTAGCTTTCACTCGCCTTTCTCTTATCTAGATTGCACCAACCAAGGTCCAAAATCCTTTTGGATGTGGAGAGGAGAGGGAGAAGATGCTTTGGTGTGGAGGAGGAGAGGAGAAAAGGCCTTGGGGCATGGAGATCTCAATTAATTCAGATTTTTCTTTGAGTTGGGCGCAGGGTCTTATTTATAGACTAACTGTGATCCAACTCCTCTTCTTCCCAACCAATCACAACTCTTTGTGAAATCAGATCTAAATCTGATTGGTGGGAATAGAGTCCCCTGGATTCCTCCTTAGAGGGTGCCTAAGACCAGTCAAAGTTGGTTCTTAGGAGAACTCTAATTGGAATCCAAAAAGGAGATGGAGTCCCTATCCAACAGGGACTCCTAGGCGCCTCCTTGGGCACACGTGGCGCCCTCTTCCTTGCCAGGTTCTGGCAGGGGGACAGGCCCCCACCAGCTCTCCAATAGGTGCATGACATGTGGATCAAAAGTCAAAGTATCAATGGTCAACATTTGACCAGTCAAAGGTAGACTTTTGACCAAAGTCAAAGAACGAAGAAATGGCAGGTGACCAAAAATGGTAGGTAATGTCTTACAAAATAAGACAACCTTTTCTGACTTGGACAACCTCCAGTCAGACCATATGAAGGCCTCTGATTGAGCACAAACTCCTTTGGCTCAGTCAGGACAACTTATTTATGATAGTAAAAGAAGAACGTTAGGTTCAATCGAGTGCTAGCACGATTTTCTTGAACCTAATTGAATCTCATTCAGATCAATTGAACTAGATCAGTTCAATTGATGATCACCAGATTCAAACCCTTGTTTGTGTGACCCAGTTAGGTTCAGTTCTGTATGGTAATGGGATATGTCATGATCTCTATCATCGACATCATCGAAACTCCTTTCGATGGATCAGAACTCTTCTGATTCGAACAGCTAGAATGATCGATCATCTAAATCATTCTAATTGCTCCCAAAATCCACCAGTGACACCTAGCAGTATATGGTGGCAACCCATCAGAGCTGAATGCGAACCTCTTGGTGCAGCTACCTGTGTGATTAAGTTCTTCTATCTTGAGCCCCGATCAGATTAGGGTTAAGGTGAACTCGTCAAACCCTAGTTTCTGTCATATGATGTAATCATTCGATTCGAAGTCCGATGTGAAAATCTAAATAGAAACTCTTTCTATTATTTCACTCTGCCATGGCCATGGACTTCTGGACTTGATTCTCATGATCATCATAGGGCTGCTCCTCTACCACCGAGGTAGATAGATTCCATCTTGATGCAATCCAGTTCCTACAATGAACATGCTATAGCCAACATACACCTCAGGGTTCCATATGGCTAGGAGATCCGAGTAATGGTGTAGTCAAACTATAACACCCTCAAGGTGAACTGCCGATGCACCTCAGGTCAAAGAACCAGACACACTACTGCAGCATCGAGTCAGTCATTGACGAGAAGGTAGACTCCCTAATGACTACTCGAGGTGGTCACGCTCAGTGCCCTCGTTCTCTAACGAGTACCTGTACTCTCGCTCCGGTGTCTCCACACCGTAGACTCAAGACTCATCTACTAAAGAGAAGCGATTGTACACCAACCTTCCGGATCAATCACCATCCTCGTGATGATCCTATGGTCGGAGCATTTTATGAGTTAATAATGATTATTCATGTCTTAAATTTTCAACTCTTGAAAATATGAATTATCATTACCATTAACTCAAAGGATGTATCACAGACACTAAATACACATATGTGATAGAAAATAACCCATTTTATTGATATTATAGTCAAAATTATAATTTTGCCCCTAGAAGTGTATTACAAGTGTCAGCCAATTCTGGCTTCTAGGGCACATATATCTAACAATCTCCCACTTGTCCTAAAGCCAATTGGCTACAAGTCTAAGTCCCATCTTCTCAAGGTGGGCTTCGATCTTCTGCTGGCCCAACGGCTTTGTAAGTGGGTCTGCCACATTATCTGTGGAGTTGACTCTCTTGACCTCGACATAACCCTTCTCGAGGTAATCGCGGATGAGGTGGTATCGCCGCTCAATGTGCTTGGATTTTTGGTGAGACCTCGGCTCCTTAGCAAGGGCTATGGCACCATTGTTGTCGCAGTATAGAGGAATGGCATCTGATGGCATTACTCCAATTTCTGCAGCAAACTTCTTATACCAGAATGCTTCCTTCGCAGCCTCTGATGCAGCGATATATTCTGCTTCCATGGTGGAATCTGCTATCACCATTTGCTTGAAACTCTTCCAGCTGACAGCACCACCATTGCACACAAACAGACTCCCAGATGTCGACTTTCGATCATCTATATCGGACATGAAATCCGAGTCTGTGTATCCCTGGACTTGGAGTTCTCCATTACCAAAGACCAACATCATATCCTTAGTTCTTTCTTAAGTACTTAAGGATACATTTCACAGAAGTCCAGTGTTCTTCACCTGGATTTGACTGATATCTGCTTGTGACACTCACAGCATGGGCTATATCAGGTCGTGTACATAGCATGGCATACATGAGGCTCCCTATTGCAGAAGCATAAGGGATCTTGCTCATGCGTTCTATTTCCTCAGGTGTGCTAGGGCACATCTTCTTGGAAAGATGAATACCATGTCTGAAGGGTATTAATCCCCTCTTAGAGTTTTCCATACTAAACCTCTTTAGTACTTTCCTCTATGTACATCTTCTGTGAAAGTCCTAGCATCCTATTCGGTCTATCCCTATAGACCTTAATTCCTAGAATAAAGGATGCTTCACCTAGGTCTTTCATGGAGAATTCCTTGGACAACCATATTTTGACTGTTGTCAACATGGGAATATCATTCCCAATAAGGAGGATGTCATCCACGTACAATACGAGGAAGACAACAGCGCTCCCACTGACCCTTTTTGAAAACACATGGTTCCTCTTCATTTTTGATGAAACCAAACATTTTTGATCACATCATTGAAATGAGTGTTCCAGCTCCGAGATGCTTGCTTAAGTCCATATATGGACCTTTGCAGCTTGCAAACCTTGTGATCAGTATCACTGGATGTGAAACCTAGCGGCTGTTCCATATAGATATCTTCCTCAAGATATCCATTTAAGAATGCCATTTTCACGTCCATTTGCCATATTTCATAATCGAAATAGGCTGCAACGGCAAGCAATGTGCGGATGGATTTTAGCATAGCCACTGGGAAAAAGGTATCCTGATAGTCAATGCCTTCGCATTGACTATAACCTTTTGCCACTAGTCTAGCCTTGAATGTCTCCACATTCCCATCTGCACCAATCTTTCTCTTGAAGATCCATTTACACCCAATAGGTACTATACCTTCTGGTGGATCTACCAAGGTCCAGACTTGGTTTGAGTGCATCGAGTCAATTTCTGACTGCATTGCCTCTAGCCATTTCTCGGAGTCGATATCTGATATCGCCTCGTTGTAGGTTTTGGGATCATCACCATGAGCACCATTACCTATGAGGAACATTTTCCTCTACTTCCTCTCTGAAATAATACCTAAGTATCTTTCAGGGGGACGGAAAACTCTTTCCGATCTACGAGGTGGAGGAGGTAGTGTTCTTATTGGCTCAACCTGATTTGGTTCCAATTGGTCCTTAGCTCGTTGTACTTGTGAGACTTTCTCATCAAGCTTGAATCTGCTTTTCCAATGCCGCTATCTTGAATAAACTATTTTTCAAGAAAGATGGCATGTCGACTCACAATCACATTGTGGTCTTCTGGAATGTAGAAATAGTATCCTAATGACTCTTTAGGATATCCTATGAATCGAGCTCTGAAAGGACCTAAACTCTAACTTGTCCGCTTGTTGTCTTTTGACATGAGCCGGACAACCCCAAATTCTGAGATGACTCAGACTTGGTTTCTTACCGTGCCATATCTCATACGGTGTGGTAGGAACGGTTTTAGAGGGAACCCTATTCAGTAGATAAATTGAAGTTAACAATGAGTGTCCCCAAAGAAAATCAGGGAGGTCTGTGAAGCTCATCATGGATCGAACCATATCCAATAGAGTCCGATTTCTCCATTCTGAAACCCCGTTGAGTTGAGGTGTTCCTGGTGGAGTCCATTGAGAGACTATGCCATTTTCCTTTAGATAGTCTAGGAATTTTTGGCTAAGGTATTCACCTCCTCGATCTGATCGAAGAACCTTAATGGGTTTTTCCAGTTTGTTTTTTCTACTTCATGTCTGAATTCTTTGAACTTTTCAAAAGCTTCAGACTTGTGTCTCATAAGATACACATACCCATACCTAGACAGATCATCGGTAAAGGTAATGAAGTAGACAAAATTGCCTCTAGCCGGCACATCAAATGGGCCGCACACATCAGTATGTACTAGGGCAAGGAGATCTGTGGCCCTCTCCCCATGTCCAACAAAAGGGAGTTTAGTCATTTTGCCTTGAAGACAAGATTCACAAGTTGGATATGACTCGGAAAGTCAATGGACTCAATAGCCCATTTTTCTCCAATTTGTTGATCCTATCTTCTGCTATATGACCTAATCTCAGGTGCCATAGATATCTGTCGTTTGGACTATCCCTAGGTCGTTTGGCATTCACGTTTTGCTCGATAGTTAGAATAGGTACATCAATATGTAGCTGATAAAGACCATTAATAAGGAAACCATTTGCAATTTTATTTCTTTCATAAAGAATGTTACAATGGTCCTTAAAGAAGGTAATCACATAGCCTTCTTGTGCTAAGCATGAAACAGAAATCAAATTCCTGCTAGCTGCAGGCACATAATAACAGTCTTTCAAAACTAAGTCTAAACCAGATGGTAATCGAAGAGGGTATGTTCCCACGGCTACTGCAGCAACTCTTGCTCCATTACCGATGCGTAGGATCATGTCTCCATCCCTCAGCCTCCTGCTATCCTCAAGACCCTGCATGGAAGTGCACAGATGAGCACTAGAACCAGAGTCAAGCACCCAACTGGATGCAGAAGAAACCGTAAGGTTAGACTCAATAACGAGCATACCTCCAGAAGGACCTTCCTTCTTGTTCTTCAGGGTGGCCAGGTAAGTAGGGCAGTTCCGCTTCCAATGGCCGTCGCTGTTGCAATGGAAACACTTTCCTTTGACATCGGCCTTTTTTCTTCGGCTTCTGCCTTCTTCTTCTTTGATCCTTCCACCTTTTGCTTTTTCACAGACTTCTTTTTCTTTCCATAAGACTTTCTTTTGGAAGAAGTCCATTCCATAGCAAGAACTGAGCCTTTAGAACCTTTCATAGAAAGCTCAGCGGTAACCAGCATATTCATTAATTCGGCCAAGGAATTTTGAAGTTTATGCATGTGGTAATTCATGATGAATTGCCCATATGCATCAGTCAAGGATTGCAGAATAATATCATCGTTCTGCAGATCCAAGTCCAACTTCACACCGAGCTTCTCAAGCTCTTCCATGTCCTTGATCATTGTCAGACAGTGATCTTGGACTGACTGCCCATCACGCATCTTAGCCTTAAAAAGTCATTTCGTGACTTGATATTTGGCTGCGCGACTCTGTTCACCAAACATCTCCTGCAGGTGAGCCAACATTTGGCGAGCAGTCCCGATATCTTCATGTTGGCGCTGGAGCTCATCAGACATCGAGCCCAACATGTAATATCTGGCCTTATTATCTTCGTCTATCCATTTTTCCAGAGACGCTCTCTGTTCAGTGGATGGACGGGCTGGTAAGGTGGGAGGGTCCTGGTCCAAAACATGGGTTAACTTCTCGAACCCAAAATAATTTTTGTAGTTCCTGAGCCAATCTTTATAATTGGGTCCAGTCAGTCTATGTGTGTCCAGGATACGTGCCAATGGGTTGGACGCAGACATTTTTCCTGTAGAGAGTCAAAGATTCTAGTTAGATACTGTAATTATTGACTTGACCAATTTATTTAGGAATTTTATTTTTAAACAAATTAGCTCCCACTATTTTCTCGGATCCCTACACTCCCTCTGTAGAGATGCGAAAAATCTCCATGATTAATGATTTCTAGTGGGTGGTGCGGTCTCACCAACTGACTCATCACCTCACCTAACAGTTATTGGTGATGGGTTAGCCAATGAGTGAACAACTCTTGTTCAATGATTCTCTAATCATGGTGCACCCAAACTTGGTCTCTAATTCATGAATCTCACCGTATATCCGAAATATTGATCCACTCCTTAGTTAAGTCAGACCCACCATTTGCATAGACTGGGTTCCTAATTGAGTCTCTCACCGTATCCAAAATATTGAGCCCAACTCATCCTCCAGCCCATAGCATCCAATGCCTAATAGACATGGTTGCATCTTTCCCGGTGCAACTGAGCCACTGTATCCAGCCGAGAACAATCAACCCCGGGAAGGGCCCGCACATCTACAATGGTGGAAGACCTCAGACTTAATCTTTTCTTAGGGAGAATTGATTCAGGTCTCATTAAACTAGACTTGGCATTAGTCATAACAATTATGACTAACCTAGTGGCATGGGTTAGCTCGGATTATTGACCACCTCAGATCAGAACTGTGTCAACAGATATGGCCAGGTAAGTGAGACCGGTGGAAGGAATATGCCATTAACTCGTACAAGAACGCATTCAGGTCGAGTAGCTTCCAATTAAAAACCAGTCGGTCGTATGTGCCAAACTTACCTTAGACACCAAATTGTTGAGTCCAGAACCAATTGGGTTAGCCTACAATCCAGACTCTAACCTCTGAGCCTAATTAGGTCTTGCTTGATCGTGACTCGATCTTGACCCAGACTTAATCCTATTAGGCTGGTCAATTTAAGCATTGTTGATCCCATCTAACCAACTCTTGATTCGGTTTGATCAACCGCTTAGACCTAATTGAGCTACCCAAGCCCGAACCCAGTATTATGAATATGTCTTAGATCTAAAATTCTCAATTTTAGACCTAATTAATATTCCATAATCTTAATTTTTAATTAAGTAGGGTTCATAAACAAAATATGCACAATAAATCCTAGGGTTTCAGGATCTAGGGTTTTGCAGAAAGTAAGTTTTGGGTTTCTGATTAAGGACGAACACGCAGCACCCCTACACATCATAAGAACACCCCATCGAATGGGAAGAGAGGGCCTTTAAACCCTTCTTCGTTCTTATGACCGGACGGCCAAGAGGAACGCCTTAATCAGGAACATGCAATACTACAAAACAGTTTTAGATCTATATCATATATCTCATATACAAATTAGATCTAATCATGGCATATTTTGCATACATCTCATGTATCAAATCATGCATGTTTTCAGATCTAAATTATCTCATAATAATCTAAAAAATTAGATTTAAATTGATCTAATCAAAATAAATTCTAATCTAGACAATTATGTAGAACTATTCTACAACTAGTCTAGACATGCATCAATCATATCTCATATGATATTTAAAATTAAATAATTTTTATTTGCTATTTTTTAGATGTTATTATAACCATTATAATATCAAAAAATAGTAAATAAATAGATCTAAAATATGATTTAATCAAATTAAATCAAAAACATGCAAGACTATTCTATAGAACTATTCTATTTTAGAACTAGTCATGCATATTTTCTAATCTTAGATCCAAATCATTTAATTTTAATTTTTTCTGATTTTAGATCTGATCACATCTCATGTGACATCTAAAATCACTTATTTTTTAATTAAAATAAATTTAAAATCAGATCTAAACACTTTTAGAACCTTGGCTCTGATACCAGTTGAAGGAAAATCCTGATTTCCCGGTCCAGGTTCGTTCAGATCTGATCAGATCAAGAGATATATTTCAAAAATTTTTTTTCTTTGATCTAAATCAGATCTAAGATATTTTAGATCTAATTCTTATTATTTTAATAAATAAAATAAAATTAAGATAAATTAAATCAAATTTAATTTACCTTGATGTTGGGTAATCCTATTACCCTTGATGATCCTGTAAGCAGCGGAAGGTTCTGGATCTAGCCACGCAAGTGCCTGGCCTCTACCGGTATCCACTCAGGCTGGATCTAGAGATCCTCTTCTTCTCTATCACATCTCCAAAAATTAGATCTGGATCTGATCTGGAGGATCTTCAAAACTCCTTTTGAAGATCAGCAGTCGTCCTTTGCAGCAGCGCAGCCTTCTAGCTTTTGATCGCCTTTCTCTTGATCTGGATTGCACCAACCAAAGGTCCAAAACTCCTTTTGGATGTGGAGAGGAGAGGGAGAAGATGGCTTTGGCATGGAGGAGGAGAGGAGAGGCAGGCCTTGGGGCATGGAGAATCTCAATTAATTCTCAGATTTTTCTTGAGTTGGGCGCAGGGTCTTATTTATAGACTAACTGTGATCCAACTCCTCTTCTTCCCAACCAATCACAACCCTTTGTGTGAAATCAGATCTAAATCTGATTGGTGGGAATAGAGTCCCCTGGATTCCTCCTTAGAGGGCCTAAGACCAGTCAAAGTTGGTTCTTAGGAGAACTCTAATTGGAATCCAAAAAGGAGATGGAGTCCTTGTCCAACAAGGACTCCTAGGCGCCTCCAACTTGGGCACACGCCAAGGGTGGCGTGCGCCCTCTCTCTTTGCCAGGTTCTGGTAGGGGGACAGGCCCCCACCAGCTCTCCAATAGGTGTGCATGACATGTGGACAAAAGTCAAAGTATCAATGGTCAACATTTGACCAGTCAAAGGTAGACTTTTGACCAAAGTCAAAGAACAAGAAATGGCAGGTGACCAAAAATGGCAGGTAATGTCTTACAAAATAAGACAACCTTTTCTGACTTGGACAACCTCCAGTCAGACCATATGAAGGCCTCTGATTGAGCACAAACTCCTTTGGCTCAGTCAGGACAACTTATTTATGATAGTAAAAGAAGAACGTTAGGTTCAATCGAGTGCTAGCACGATTTCCTTGAACCTAATTGAATCTCATTCAGATCAATTGAACTAGATCAGTTCAATTGATGATCACCAGATTCAAACCCTTGTTTGTGTGACCCAGTTAGGTTCAGTTCTGTATGGTAATGGGATATGTCATGATCTCTATCATCGACATCATCGAAACTCCTTTCGATGGATCAGAACTCTTCTGATTCGAACAGCTAGAATGATCGATCATCTAAATCATTCTAATTGCTCCCAAAATCCACCAGTGACACCTAGCAGTATATGGTGGCAACCCATCAGAGCTGAATGCGAACCTCTTGGTGCAGCTACCTGTGTGATTAAGTTCTTCTATCTTGAGCCCCGATCAGATTAGGGTTAAGGTGAACTCGTCAAACCCTAGTTTCTATGTCATATGATGTAATCATTCGATTCGAGTCCGAATGTGAAAATCTAAATAGAAACTCTTTCTATTATTTCACTCTACCATGGCCATGGGCTTCTGGACTTGATTCTCATGATTATCATAGGGCTGCTCCTCTACCACCGAGGTAGATAGATTCCATCTTGATGCAATCCAGTTCCTACAATGAACATGCTATAGCCAACATACACCTCAGGGTTCCATATGGCTAGGAGATCGAGTAATGGTGTAGTCAAACTATAACACCCTCAAGGTGAACTGTCCGATGCACCTCAGGTCAAAGAACCAGACACACTACTGCAGCATCGAGTCAGTCATTGACGAGAAGGTAGACTCCCTAATGACTACTCGAGGTGGTCACGCTCAGTGCCCTCGTTCTCTAACGAGTACCTGTACTCTCACTTCGATGTCTCCATACCGTAGACTCAAGACTCATCTACTAAAGAAAAGCGATTGTACACCAATCTTTTGGATCAATCACCATCCTCATGATGATCCTATGGTCAGGAGCATTTTATGAGTTAACAATGATTATTCATGTCTTAAATTTTCAACTCTTGAAAATATGAATTATCATTACCATTAACTCAAAGGATGTATCACAGACACTAAATATACATATGTGATAGAAAATAATCCATTTTATTGATATTAGTCAAAATTATAATTTTGCCCCTAGAAGTGTATTACAAGTGTCAGCCAATTATGGCTTCTAGGGCACATATATGTAACAGAAACCACTTCTAATGACAGTTTCTTTGATCAGGATGTTAATATAGTTGTTTTCTCAGATCGAAACTGCTTCTAATGAAGGTCCCTCTAATCAGGATGATGTCCCAGTGATTTTTTTAGATTGGAATCATTTCAAATGAAGGTCTGTTTGATCGAGATGATGACACAGTAAATTTCTTAGATTAGAATCGCTTTAAATGAAGGTCCTTTCAATTGGGATGCTTATTTAATAGGTTCCTGAGATCGGAACTATTTCATATGAGGTCCTTATGATTAGGACATTAACTTAATTGGTTCCTCTAATCGAAATAACTCCCCTTCAAGTCCCTTTTGTCGGGGCATCGGCTTAGCAAATTTGTGTAAGTTAGAATATACAACTAAAAAATAAAAAATTATATTTATTCATTAAAGAAAAATTCTTACAAGAGCAATAATATCATTATTGCTTTTACAAGAAATGATGAAAAAAAAGAAAAATAGAAGATTTTATATCAAAATCATAGTAGATTCCATGGGATCGAGATTGTAACACAATGCTATCTTCTTTACTTCAGAAAAGGCATAGCACGACCATGAGCCCACTAAGGTCAATATCGCATTCACTTGATGCTTGCCTCTCTGCAGCACTGAGCATTTGTCTCCCAAGAAGCCATAGCCAATGCCGGGATTGAAGATAGTCACAAGCCAGAGGCAATGAAGGCAATCCCATCGAGGTTGAAGCAACATTTGCTTAGAGTCCAACTTCGCACAGCCTCGAACCAAAGAGCCCTCCATCAATGCAGATGCATGATAGATATCTCAAAGAACAATCAAGTTTACATCAAAGCATCCCCTCAATGTCCTAAGAATGCGATCTTCAAGAAGGCCATGATAGAGGGAGTCTTCAAGGCAAAGGATTCAATTTGGACCATCACCCTCGAGGGTGGCTCGACCATCTCCTCCTCCCTTGCGGAAGTGGAGCACCATACAAACACCCAAAAAATAGTCACTGGATCCCTGTCCTAATCAGATAAGGGAATAATTGCTAGGAAATATATCCTAAAGCCAATCATCTAAGTTATAGATGATTGAAATTAGTAAATGAATTATCAAATAATAATTATTATTTAGCTTATTTATCATAAAAATTCTATCTTCATTAAATGAACTCTTAAATTATGATGAAGTTCTTAGAACCATACTTAATCGATAAAGAAGAATTTATCAGATGGTTCTTAAATTATTCAAGATCAAATGATAAATTATTAACTAAGACAATAACTTATCGAGTGTAGGTCGTTGTATGTCATATGTGTTGGTTGCTCTCATAACTAAGTGGTGTGAAGATAGTGGTATAGCATACACGTGGGATGTAGGAGTATATTTACACTGAACATGATCAATGTAGTACTCTATTGTCAAGAGTAGCTAGCTAAGGCCAATGGATATAAGTGTCCCTCTGATCTGAGATCACCACAGTGACTTACAAGCAACTCACTATACTTTGGTATCGGACTACTTGTATTTCTAATATATGATTGAAAGATTTTTGAGTATAGTCAAGTACTTGTAAAGTTGGTGTGTGAGTCAAGATGAAATTGACTACTCCTGATTAACCTCAGGAAGCGAATGTCTCGCTGTGTTTCAATTTAGCAAAATTTAGATCTGGATAATCCTCGTGAGAAGTCGTGAAATTTACAAAATTTTGAAACATAATATGGATGACTTGTATGAGTATTGACAGCTAGCTCGATATTATCTTGAGTATTATTGGTCAAAGGGATAAATTATATGGTAACTATGGGCCAAGGTTCTAAGAATGTTGCTTTGTAAACATTCAACCTATCCGAACGTTGGGTACCATTGCTAGATGGTTATTTTGATTAATATAGAAATTGGTTCTTATGCTATCGACTTAGGTTCGAACCTATGGGGTCATACATATTAGAGATTATTATCTGATCGGATGGTTGATCAATTATTGAGAATCATTTAGTGATCGAATTATTAATGCGATTGATGATCGATCAAGTGCAAGCATTACAGGAGGATCAATTAATAATTGGATTACTAATTGACTCAATCTGATTGAGCAATCAAACTGAGATTGTGTTTAATTGAATTAGATTCAATTAGAATTAGTTTGAACTTAATTGGGTTAAGTTCAATTGGTTTATTGGATAAGCCAATTTCAAGAAAAATAATTTTTTTAAACTAGAACTTGAATGCAACTAATTTTTAATTTAGTTAAAATTTAAATTAATTTAAATTTGATTAAATCTGATTTAATTGGATTCATAGTTCAACTAGGATCATCCTTAATTAAATTACATTTAATCTAGTTTAAATAAAATTAAAATTAGATTCAAAATAATTTTGACCTAGTCAAATAGGAGGAGTCCTAGTTGGACTGGGACTCTCACTCTTTCCTTGAGCCAAAATTCTCATGCCATATTTTTTATTTTTAGATGTTTATGTAAGTTTTTTCCCATGCCTAAGGAAGCTCTTCTACACTTAGTATCTGATTATTTGGAATAAAATTTGACTTGGTCTTATTTGAAAGTTAGTTTGAATGAGTCAAACTAAGTAAGAGTTTTAATTTATTAAAACTCTTCTCCTCTCTCTTTGGGATTTTTTCTCCACATCTCCCAAATATTATTGTCACCCTTTTTCTTCTCATTTTGTGCATTGGTTTTTAGATCTCCACACCAAAAATTATGGGAGGTGGCGTCCAAGAGTTGGACCCCACCATGACTCCTCTTTGGACTAGGTATTGACCTAGTCCTCCTATAAAATAAGGGGACACCACCTTTAAGGAGTTTTGGCCATGAGAAATACCTGGTGGTTCTATGTAAAAAACTAGAGAATTGAAAAGAAAGGGCACTGGGTTTTGTGCACCAAGAATTTTGGAGGAGGTGGTTTCTTTTGGACATGAACTTGTCATGTCCTGTTAAGAGAAAATAAAGAGAAGAAGAGTCTTCTCTTAGAAATTTCTTCTCTCCATATTTTATATGTTTTTCCATCAGGAAAATCAAAGGGGAAGAGATGAGGGGCATGGAGGATGGATGCTCCAAATTGTTGGGGCGTCAAGGTTTATTTTGGACATGATCTGATCATGTCCTGGTGAAAGAAGAAGAAGAGAAGAAAGTCTTCTCTTAGTTTTTCTTTGAGTATCTTTCTTCTCCACTTTTTGTGAGATTTTTCTATGAAAAAATTAGATAAAAAGAGATTTATCATGTGGAAAAGTTATAGAGGAGAAGGTCTCCTTTTGTCTAGGTTTAAAAATTTATTTAAGACATCAAAGATTGATGTCCTGAAGAGAAGATGGGTCTTCTCTTAATGGTCTTTTTTAAGCCTATTTTCTTTCTTCTTTTAGGAAGATCCAAGAGTTGGACTTCTTCCATAATACTTCTCCTAATCTTTATCACTTAGAGTGTCCTAGAGATCTGAAGATATTTTTATAAATCGACCATTAGGAAGGATCTGTGAGAAGCTAGCACTTCGAGTAGATCTTCATTCGACAAACCTTCGATCGAAGTGGCAACTTCATGTGGATAACCTATAGAGGTCGGACATGCTCTGTGGCTCCAAATAATAAGGACAATAATGGAATCGATCGCAGTATTCTCGATCCGCACAAAGATAAGATATTCAATGTCTTCTTGACCTAGATATGATCTAGAATTTTTTAGAAGTGTTCTAGATCTAAGGTATTGATGTGATCAATACCAAACCAATTTATTTTTTAGATTTATGATTGCATCTTGATATCTCATAGGTCCTAGATGTAAGATTTAGTAATTAGATCACATGCATATTATAGGTTAAATAGTTTAATCTATATCTTTCGCTATATTTTGTTTCAAAAAAGTTTCAAAATCTACATATGAAACCCTGCATGTTTTCCAACAGTGATATCAGAGCATCTAGGTTCTTTTATAACATGATCATACATGTTTTAAAATAAATCTAAAAATAAAAATTAAAGATCGCACATACTAATATAATATTATCTTATTGTAAGGCTAACCCCTTACAATAAAAATGTTGTCCTAGTATGTGCTGATTTATAAATTTGAATCATGAATAAGTTATATGTGATCTAAATAAATTTATGATTTATTTTTTTAATTTTAAATCTAAAATAAATAGATATTAGATCTATTTTAGATTTTTTAGATTAGATCTAAATAATATCGGATCACTCTTACTGATTATAAGATTGTCCTGCTATAAGATTTATCCCTTACAATAGAGAGCTTATCCTAGTACGTCCTGATCTAAGAAATCTAAATCATAAATATGTTAGATAAGATCTAAAATGATTGATGATTTATTTTTAGATTTTAAATCTAATATTAATTAATTTATAATCTAATTTTAGTTTTTTAGATAAGAACTGAATAATATGTATTTCATATTTTGATCTAGTTTCTTTTATACATATGCTGGATATGTAGTTTTGATTTTTGAATCTAGAATATATATGTATGACATGTATGTCTTATGAAATTTAAATTATGAACATACTTTCTACAAAACCCTCGATTCAAAATCCTTGGACATGATCTAAATAATGAAATAGATCAGATCTAAAACCATGAATTGAATGTGATCAAATGTAAATTGTTTATCCTTTGAAAATATTTTAAAACATGAAATTAGAAACTAGTTCTGAGGTTTTGAATCCCAACCCAAAAGCCTTGAACTTAATTGAGAATTAAGTGATTATTTAGGATCTAGGTTTGTGATTTGAAGATCCTAAGATAATTTCATAAAACATGGGTTAAAGGATAAAGGGTTAGCTTTGATTAGGTCATTAACTGGGTTAGACCTAGAGTTAGATTAAATATGAACTAAGTTAAGAAATTGATCAAACCTAATTAATAGTTAAATAGAATTCGGTCATTTCATCTCTATAGATCAATTTGATAATTATAGTTGATTAAAATTCATATATCTAACAAATGGATACTAATCGTGGCTCAATGATTGAGCTCGAGTTTTTAGATAAATCAAATCAAAATTGATAAATTGATTGGTATCTAAGATAAGTTTGGCATTTTTAAATCAGTGATTTTTAATTGACAGTCTACTTAACTGATCATTTCTAATGGTATCTAAGACAAGTTTTGATAGATTCTCCTATCGATCTCACTTGGTCAATATGGTTAATTAGGTCTTGATTAGGTTGCTCATTGATTCATGATAACCCATGTGACATAGAAAATCAATGAGACTGATTTAGGTGTCCATGGATCGAAATTGATCCTAGTCCTCATCAATGACTTGAGAAGTTGGTGGAAGAATTTCACTTGGTGAAGTCAGTGGGAGCAATTTGATCCATATCATCTCTATCCTTAAATCACTAATAATTTAAATTTTCTAAAATTATTAGATCCTTAAAATGATAAAGCTATGGGGATAACTATGTCATAGCCTCCCATTAAGTTGGATAATAATGGGTCTATTAACTCAATAATCATTGAAGGCCCAAAGGCCTGGTGCTTATTGATTAATGAAATTATCATTCATAATATGATGACTTGGAATATCTCTCTAATGGTGGTTAGGTTGACCAACTAAAGTTGGGCTTAATTAATTATTGGTTAGATACACCAAGTATGGTTATGTTAATGATTGGACCTAACAAGATCCTTGCAATGGAGGCCAAAGCCTACTGATTAGGTTTCTAGAATAAAATTAAATTACTAGAAGTTGTTTAAAGAAATAATTAGTTAAAGAACCTATCCATAGATGCACATGGGTTGACTAGCCAAAGTCGGGCTTGTATGTAGTCTATGTGGATTCTAGTACCTATTAAAAAATTAAAGAATTTCATCAATTGGAGGTAGAGACAACTAATTCGTACCAAATAGTGGAAGAACTTTTAGACTAAAATCGAAGTCTCTAGGCTTAAAATAATTCATATACAATAGGTCATTGTTATCTTTTCTATTCAGATTAAGGCTAAACCCTAATTGCTTTGATCATTGTCAGACAGTGATAGACTTATGGATCCAATTTTGATAATCAGTATCAAAAGTTGAATTTGGTTTAGCAGTATGAATGGGTTCATACTGGGGCTTCTAAGTCCAGTGAAAATAAAAGGTCTAAGATAACCCAAATCAGGGAGAATTCTTCTACTACTAGAAGCAAGATCACAGGAAGAAGAATTTTCTTATTTTTCTTGACCTCAATAGGCTGAATAAGAGAAAGAAGCAAAGAGTTGCTCCTCAAGAATATTATATGATAATACCTTGTAATTTCTCTATATATAATTTTACTACCTGGTTATGAGATACCAATAGACTTATGCCATTCGTTGCAAGGACTTTAGGTAAGTGGAACATTTGAAAATGGTGAGAAATTTATGAATGTTAGGTTAGAAATCCTATTCCAATTCTAGCTTTAGGAATTATCAAGCTTATTTTCAAATGCTGTCATTTAGAGTGACTGTCACTATTGTCTATCATTTATAATAAATATGATCTTTGTTGATCTTTTGGCCAAAGATGATCATCATTTATTAATAAAAGTAGATTATCATGATATCATTATGAATGATGTTACAATAATGGGTGGACAATAAAAAAATAATATATACTTTCTATCATAGCTTAAATATAATGTACACACATATTACATACCCTAAGTTAGATTATGTCATAGATGTCTACCTTTGGCATTTAGGCTTGGTCATGTAAACAAGAACAAGATAAATAGATTAGCTTAAGAGGAAACCTTGACACCAATGATTGTAAATCATTGACATTCTATGAGTCTTATCTTCTTGAAAAAATAATAAAGTCAACTTTTACTAGAAAAGATGAATGAACTGATGAAGTTCTAAGTTTTATACATAGTGATGATATGGACCTATAAACATAAGTGCCAGAGAAGAATATTAATATTTTGTTATGATTATAGACTACCTATCTTGGTATAGATACATCTAGCCTGAATCATTTGAAATGTTCAAATGATTCCATGATGAAGTGGACAAATAAATTAAAAAGATATTAGAACTCTTCGATTAGATCGAGGAGGTGAATACTTATCCAGTGAGTTTTTGATATTTCTAGGAGAGAATAGGATTCTCTTATAGTAGACTCCTTCCATAATATAGTGTATTGAAAATAAGAAATCAAACTTTGTTAGATATGATTCGATCCATGATAGGATTTGCTAGTTTGCCTATCTTAAGATTAAGCTCTTGAGACTACTTGTTTTACTATGAAAATTTACACTGAGTAAATCTATCACAAAGACTCCATATGGGATATGGATTGGGCATAGACCTAGACTCTCTCATATTCAAGCTTAGGGTTGTCAGGCCTGCATCAAAAGTTTGTGCATAGATAAATTTGGATCATGATCTGATAGATAGATATTAGGGGTTACAACTTCTATTATGCTGAAGAACATAAGATGTTCATCAGCAGTAAGGCATTTTTTTTAGAAAAGAATATTCTTAGAGAAGAAACTGATGCTTATAAAGTTGAACTTGAGAAAGTTTGATCGGTAGAATGAACTGACATGATCTAGTAAACCTATAGAACCGGATTTGATTAGATCAAGCCCAGAGCCCATTAATTTGGCACCATTAAAAAGATTTGTAGAGTACCATGCTAGTTGGTCAGATACTTCCATATCTAGGTCCGAAATGGCGATCTTATTGAGCTCAATGAGAACAATGAGAATTCGATCATCTATATGAATGTCATACAGAAATATGACTTTGAGAAGTAGCTTGGAGCCATGAAATCTAAATTGAAGTCCATGTAGATCCATAGTATGTGGATACTAGTTGATCCACCTGAAGGAATAAAATTCATTGGGTATAAATGGATTTTCATGTTAGATCAGAGTAGCACGGATGGAAAGATAGAGATCTATAAAGCCCATTTGGCTATCATCTCGGAGTTGGAATATATGTTTTGAATGTATGTCTTTATTACAAATAAAGAGAAACCCTGCATTTGTTAGTGGACAAAATGTTCTATAGTGTTTTTCTTATATTGTTTATGGATGATATTTTTTTAATCGAAAATGACATTCCAGTATTATAAGAAATAAAAGTTTGGCTGTTATTTTATTTCTTCATGTAAGAGATTAGACATGGTATACTCACTAGAGGTAGTGAGTAGATACCAGTCTGATCTAAGTGAAAACCACTGGAAGATTGTATAGACAATCCTTAAGTATTTAGAAAATACTAAGATCCAGTGATTCAAATATGAAAAAATTAACTTAAAATTTATAGATATTTTGATTTTAGTTTTTAGTCAGACAATAGTAGTAGAGTATTGGATCATGAATTTATCCTAATAGAAGGTACAATCTGCTAGAAAAGTTTCGAATAGAATATTGTAGCCTATTCTATTAGTGATGTAGAGTACATCATAGCATGTGATGCTGTTTGTGGGCTATGTGGTGACATAAGTTCATTAGCAAGTTGGGAGAGGCACCCTCCATCGATGATCCAACCCTAATGTAGCACTGGAGCTATAGCTCAAGCTAAAAAATCGAAGGTGCTCCATAGGACCAACATACTCTGTATTGCTATCATTTTAGATTTTGATCAAGATGATGTCGATCTTTAGAAAATCAATGAAAAAGGAGAACTTGACCAATCCATTTGCTAAAGCCTCAAAACTTAGGAGTTCTACAAGCTCAAGTGGAAGATAGGATATTTGATGTTATTTTAATTGGCTTAGTTCAAGTGAGAGTTGTTAGAAAATATATCTTAAAGCCAATCATCCAAGTTGTAGATGATTGAAATTATCAAATAATAATTGCTATTTAGCTTATTCATCATAAAAGTTTCATCTTTCTTAAATGAACTTCTAAGTTATGATGAAGTCCTTAGAACCTTACTTAATTAATAAAGAAAGATTTATTAGATGGTAAATAAATTATTCACCACCAAATGATAAGTTATTAACTAGGATGATAACTTATCGAGTATAGATTGTTGTATGTCATTTGCGTTGGTTGTCCTTATAGCAAGTGGTATAAAGATACTAGTATGACATACAGGTGGAATGTAGGAGTACATCTGTATTGAATGTGATCAATGTAGCACTCTACTATAAAGAGTAGCTAGCTAAGGCCAATGGGTATAAGTGTCCCTCTGACTTGAGATCACCACCGTGACTTGTAAGCAACTCACTGTACTTTGGTGCGAGGCTATCTATATTTCTAATATAGGATCAAAAAGTTTTTGAGTACAGTCAAGTACTTGTAAAGTCAATATGTGAGTTAAAATAAGATTGACCACTCTTGATTAACTTTAAAAAGTGAATATCTCGCTGTGTTTTAATTTAGCAAAACCTAGGCCTAGATAATCCACGAGAGTAGTCACGAAATTTGCAAAATTTCAAAATATAATATGGATGACCTGTATGAGTGTTGATAGTTAACTCGATGTCATCTTAAGTTTTATTGATCTAAGGGATGAATTATATGGTAATCATGGGCCAGAATTCTAAGAATATTGCATTGCAAACATTCGACCTATTCGGACATTGGGTACCATTGCTAGATGGTCATTTTGATTGGTACAGAAATTAATTCCTATGCTACCAGCTTAGGTTCGAACCTATGGGGTCACACAAATTAGAGGTTGTTACTTGATTAGATGGTTGATCGATAATTAAGAATTGTTCAGTGATCAAATCATCAATGCGATTGATGATCGATTAAATGTAAGTGTTATAGGAGGATCGATTAACAATTAGATTACTAATTGGCTTAATTTGATAGAGTAATCAGGTTGAGATTGAGTTTAATTGAATTAGATTCAATTAGAATTAGTTTGAACTTGATTGGATTAAGTTCAATTAGTTTATTGGATAAGCCAATTTCAAGAAAAAATAATTTCTTGTCAGACTAGGACTTCAATGCACCTAATTCCTAATTTAGTTGGGAATTAAACCAAATTTAAATTTAATTAAATCTACTTTAAATAGATCCTTAATTGGACTAGGATCATCCTTAATTTAGTTTCATTTAATCTAGTTTAAATAAAATTTAAATTAGGTTCAAAATAGTTTTGATCTAGTCAAATAGAAGAAGTTCTAGTTGGACTGGAACTCTCACTCTTTCCTTGCATCTAAATTTTCATGCCCTATTTTTTATTTTTAGATGTTTATATATGTTTTTTCCCACACCTAAGAAAGCTCTTCCACGCCCAATATATGGTTATTTGGAATAAAATTAACTTGGTCTTATTTGGAAGTTAGTTTGAATGAGTCAAACTAAGTAAGAGTTTTAAATTGTTAAAACTCTTCTCCTCTTTCTTTGGAATTTTTTCTCCATGTCTCCCAAATATTATTGTCACCTCTTTTCTTCTCCTTTTGTGCATTTGTTCAAAAGTTGGATGCCACCAAGACTCCTCTTTGGACTAGGTTTTGACCTAGTCCTCCTATAAAATAAGGAGATGCCTCCTTTAAGGAGTCTTGGGCATGAGAAATACCTGGAGGTTTGTGAGGATTTGTGGTGCTCCCAAGCCTTGGAAGGCCATGGGAGGAGCCAGGATGTTGGCTCCAGAGAGACTAAGATAGGTGTGGTCCTAGAGCTAGGATAAAAGTTGTCCTAAGGTGGAGGCGGTGTTTAGCCCTCTACGGGCTCAAGATCCAGATATTGAGGGCCTTGAGGGGCTTGGTTGGTACTTCGAAGATCTGGAACACAAGATAGAGTAAGAAACCTAAGTTGGAGCATGAATACTATAGAAAAAAACTTTTTTGCAGGTTAGCCGGCTCAATGCAAGACTTGATCGGCTAAGTCTCAGAGAACAGGCCAAACAAAAAGGTGTGTTTCGGGACTACAGTTATGGCATACAACTGGATCAGCTCAATCTAAAATTGAGCCAACCCAGTATCAGGTTAGCCATGTTGGGGGTATCAACATGCTTTGATATAACTTGTTAAAGATCTAGTACCAGCAGATTGCAATAGAAAAAAAAGAAGAAATCAAAACAAGAACAATCAAGTACATGGATCAGCCTAAAGGCTCACCTCCACGGGGCATTCAAAATTTCACTCTGAAAAAGAAAGAGATACAAGAAGAGATTACCCACTCTCAACTCACGTATACAATTCTCTCAACAAGAAATTATCCTAAACAAACTCTCTCTTAGAGACCCCTAGAAATGACCATAGTTCACTGCCTAGCTGTCTACCTAAAGTCCCTGCTCATGTTGTCCACTGGTGCCCTTTTCTCTACTCTCTGCATCTCAGGCTCTCTTAAAATCATCAAGCCACCACCATGCCTTTAGCTTTCGATCTATTGCTTATAAAGGCCATGGATATAGTCCAAAACCCAGTAAAACATGGAGAAGGAATCCCGTAAGCTGCGATAAATGCCCGATCCATGCTCTCTGGCCTGTAGATCACGAAATAAAACCCTTGCACCCATGCGATCATTAGGCCGCCTTGGCCCAGGCTGCTGCCTGCATAGGTGCATGCCTAGGCCTGGGCTGCGACTGCGCACCCGACCTGGGTCGTGCATGGCGCTGGGCCACGCGCCTGTGCTAGGCCGCATGCCCGTGCTGGTCCACGCGCCCGTGCTTGGGCCGATCCTAGGGCCACTGGCTGCTGGGCCACGCCCGCACATTGGCTGGCCTGCATGCTAGTGCATGCTTTGGTTGGCCCACATGGGCCTGCATGCCTGGGTCACACCTCTAGTGGGCCTTTCGATCCTAGACCCCACTTTGGCTTCTGCTGTAATACTCTTAGTGCTTTCTTCATGCGTATCTTTCTCATTTGAACTCCAATTGAGGTGTTCTTAGGCTCATTGGACTCTGTTCATTGTCTTGGACCTCGTTGTGGGCTTAATATAAAAAAATTCAAGGAGTTATTCTCAACAATATCTACCTCGACTCAATATTCAGTTTTTATCTATCCGAGAGCTTGTCTAGCGCCCTCATGCCCTGGAGCAATCACCTACTGATCATGGATGGGCAAACATGAAAGTTGAGCCAGACCACTCGATCTCACCTCCATCAACTACTGTAATAATTTGCCTGACCTAAGACTTGCTTGGGATAGCTTCTTACGATAATAGAAACTTCACCTTATGATGTCGCATGTCGTCCTCTCGAGTCTCTCATCCCATGCCCGATCCATCTCCACCTGGAGCTCCACCTCGCATTAGGCTCTCTAACATGAGGTAATGTCCTCCATACTTTCTTTCTCTTAGCACCACCCTACTACTGTGCATGACCTTCAGGATTTCTCCATTAACTTTCCATCTGAAGTCAGTCGAATTCAGTCTGCTCTGTGAAATTAGATTCTTCTTAAAGCTGGGTATGTATCAAACCTCACCCAATTTCTTCACTATTCTATCATGGAGTTTCATGCTTACCATCCCGCTACTTTTGATCTCATAGCTTGATCTATCTAGTAGGAACACAATGCCCTCACTAGTCTCCAGGGAGTCAAAAATCTTCTCTCTACAACATACATAATGGAAATAAGAAGATTCCATAATCAACTAGGAGGAAGAAGTAGATACCTCATCAGTAACCAGAAGGATATCATCACTTCTTCTGTATTGCTATTGGCCACCGCCACAGTAGCCCTCGTTTGATCCTTGAGTTATGGACAATCCTTGACTCAATGCCCTAACTCATCGCACCTGTAGCATCTGATCTTGCTTTGGTCCCTCGTCTTGGACCTAGATCATCCTCCTCGCAATCCTCTGTCACTCCGTCTACTACCTCTTGCTCCTTCAGAAATCATCAAAGTTGAGCTGCCACCATCCGAGCTCGAAGCTAGGTTCTTCCTCCTGAGAATCTCATTATGGAGAATCACTGCAGTGACTTCATCCATCTTGATGGTGCTCTTTCACACTAAAAGAGCAGTCACTGAGGACTCATATAAAGAGAGAAGTGATACAAGCAAGACCAATGTCCTGGTCTTCTCCTCAACATTTTCGCCAATGCTGAGAAGGTTTGTAAGGATCTTCTAAAAGTTAGATAGATGCTCCCACACGCTCTAGCCTTTGTCCATCTGTAGTTGATAGAACTACCTCCAAAGGAAGAGGGTATTGGTGAGGAACTTTGCCATGTACAACTTCTCGAGCTTCGACCATAACGCCATTGGGGAAGTCTCGCCAAGTACATGTATCACCACATCATCCACTAGGTACAAGCAGATCATGCTTACCGTCTGCATCTAGATCCGCTTTAAATCCATCACCTCTGTGGTGGCTGGCATCTCATAGTACAAGAGAGCATCGATAAAATCTTGTTGGATGAGGATATTTTTTTATCCTTGCTTGCCACAAGAAGAAATTGCTCTTTCCATCAAACCTACTGATCTCCATCTTGATTGAGCTTGTCTTCTCCATGTTCTTCAATCTCTATCACCACTGCTGCAATCTGTGCTTTGATACTATCTAGGCTTTGATACCAATTATTGGGGGTATCAACATGCTTTGATACCACTTGTTAAGGATCTAGTACCAGTGGATTATGATAGGAAGAAAGAAGAAACCAAAATAAGAATAATCAAGTATGTGAATCAGCCTAAAGGCTCATCTCCATGGGGCATGCAAAACCTCACTATAAAAAAGGAAGAGATACAAGAGGAGATTACCTACTCTCAACTCACGTATACAATCCTCTCAACAAGAAGTTATCCTGAATATACTCTCTCTTGGAGACCTCCTGAAATGACCATAGTTCACTACCTAGTTGTCTGCCCAAAATTTTTGCTCCTACTATCTGCTGGCATCCTTTTCTATGCTCTCTACATCTCAGGCTCTCTTAAAATCATCAAGCCATCATCACTGCCTTTAGCTTTCGATCTGCTGCTTATAAAGGCCATGGATATAGTCCAAAACCTAATAAAACATGGAGAAGGAATCTGGTAAGCCATAATAAATGCCCAGTAAGCCATAATAAATGCCCGGTTCACACTCTTTGGTGTGTAGACCGCGAAAAAAAACCCATGCACCCATGCGATCATGAAGCTGCCTGGGCCAAGGCCGCTGCCCATGCATGCGCATGCCTGGGCCTGGGCCACGCCCGTGTGTGCCTGGCCTAGGTCGCACATGGGGCTGGGCCGCATGCCCGTGCTTGGGCTGAGCCCAAGGCCACTAGCCGTTGGGTTGCGCCCACATGCTGGCTAGCCCATGCACTGGTGCACGCCTAGGCTGGCCCCCATGGGCCTGCATGCCTGGGTCGCACCTTCGATGGGCCTACCGGCCATGGGCTCCACTTTGGCTCCTACTGTGATGCTCCATGTGCTTTCTTTGAGCATATCTTTCTCATCCAGACTCCGATTGAGATGTTCTTGGGCTCATTGAACTTCATTCATTATCATGGACCTTACCATAGGCTTAATATAGAAGAATTCGATGCATTATTCTCAACGAGCTGGCATAGTGTTGAGACCGAGCCAGCTCAATGCGTGGGTAGAGCTATGCAGAGCATCTATTTGAGACTAGGATAGGGACTTATCTTAGGAGTCTTAAGATTAGGTTTGAGAGCTGTTAAGGGGGCTAACACATGTATGGATCGAATTTAGATCCAAGGGATAAGAGTATAAGAGATGTGGGTGTACATGAGCTCGGTGAGTACTTTCATATATTGGTTTAGCCATGAGAGTTTTTGGTCGGTTCTAATAGCTATGTATAAATATATAGGTTATATTAAGATTTTAAAGAGAGCAATCACTACAGATCTTTTCTTCCTTAATCTCTCTTCTCTCTTCTCTTTAGTGTTGTTTCCCTAGGTTCTTGAAGAAGTTCTAAAGAGAGGGGGTGCCTCCCTCAAGTCCAAGGAGGGAGGCACTCCAGTATAGATCTTAGTGATGATCTATGGTATGCTGTCCTTAGAGAATAAAAGGTCTCTTCATATCCATGCTACAGATCAAAAATTTTTGCAACATGGTATCGAAGCTTGGTGATGCTAGGATAACAATTGATATCAAAGATTGGTAATGCCATGGTGCTGCACCAACATTTGGTATCAAAGTCTGATGGTGCATGGAAGAGAAGGAGAAGTCATATAAGATGAAATCAAAAATCTACATGAGTATTTCATGGTATGTCTCAAATCAACCTTTGTTATTGCTATGGTTTGGCCAATCGAAAGTAGTGGGTTAAAGGTGGAGGCTGAAAGAATTAACAGAAAGGAGTTTTCTTAGGTGGAAGATTTGGATGCATGATTTGCCAGTCGATCTTGGTGGAAAGACTGAGATGTATGATGGATGACAGGCAGGGAGCACTGCAGTATTGCAGTAGCATTTTTCTAGAGATGCAGGGTTAAGAGAGACTCGGTGGTGTAGCAGTCGAGGAAGGTATCTCAATAGAAAGCATTAAGGTTCTCTAGGAAGATGGCAGTGTGGGGCAGTTAATGGTTGAAGAGAGGTTTTTCAAGAGGTAATGGTTGAAGGAAGGCTGAAGAAGTGACTATATGTCCTTCGATTGCAGGAAGATGGAGAAGTAGTTGGAGATGTATTCAGTAGTTTGATCAAAGCATGGATTGGCAGAGCCATGGGGATGATGGAGATCGATGATCCATGAAGGTCCAGTAGGTTAGGACTGGATGGCTATAGAGCGATGCAGAGATGAGTCATGAAGTACTGAAGTGCTACAGTAGTGCTACCTTGGAGGCATAGGAGCTAAGAGAGGCTCGATGGTGTAGTAGCCGAGGGACAAAGAGTGTCAGAGGCATCTCAAAGAGACTTGAAGAAGATCTCAGGGAGAGCCAGGAGGTCTTAGGGAGCACTAGGAGGTCTCAGGCAGCTGAAAGTATCCTGGATCAGGTTTCTTCTGTAGGAGCATCAGAAAGAGTCGCAACTCAATGGAGGATGGTTTGTGTATAGCAAGAGAGGACCCAAATACCTATGGAATATGGTGTCGAGATAAGACAAGGAGTGCCAGATTGCTACAATAGTGCTTCTCTGGAGGCATGGAATTGAGAGAGGCTCGACGATGCAACAGCTAAGAGAGGTATCTCAGTGGAGAGTATTAGGAGGCATCTCAGGAAGACTGGGAGCAGGTCTCAGGGAGAACTAGGTGGATCTGAGTCTAGGATAGGTGGTAGGAATGCGATGTTGTCGTTAAGACACCATGTTTATCAGTTTAATCCGACTTCTTAAAATAATTAAAAATATATAGATAGCAGTGAGTCGGATCGAATCCACAGAGAAGGTAGTATTTTTAGATTTAAAATCTTTGATTTTATAAAAAAAAAAAAAAATTTTAAAATAGATTTTAAAGTTAGAAATTAAAATTATGAAGTGAAAATTAAATTATGCAAAAAAGTAAACTTGGTACTAAGATCTACTAGTTAGATCTCAGCATCTACTTACAAGAAAATAAAAAGCAATAATTAAAATATAGAAATTAAATTATAATAAAAATAAATAGCATAAAATTAAAGAACATAAAAATAAATATTACATTAATTAAAATTTTATAATTTAAATACATAAAAAGAAGAAATTAAAATAAGTTGATCTCTGATCTTGGATCGGCATTGGAAGAAAGATGGTGTAGAAGCCCAGCTCTTCTTCTCGGCATCCATTGCTTTGAAGCAGCCTTTAACCCATAGTCTGGCTTCGCCCTATACCAAAGCTTCACCTTGACAGGAGATGGAGATTTCTAAAGGCCTGGGATCCTTTTTATAGAGCTAGGGAGGCTAGATATTTTTTCTGGAGGCAATATGGGACTAAGGGTTATTTTAATCATGAAAATAGAAAAAAATCTAGGTGAAATCCGGATTAAAATAGCCCTTATTGAGTTCTTTTAATTCTGACAATTGGATGGTGATCCGATGGTTCCAAAAATATCAAAAATGGATGTGTAATAGCTCAGATCAAGTCAGATTAATTTCTGACCATTGGATCGCACTTGATGGAGGAATTTAGGCCATTGATCATGCGCTTGAGAGTTTGATCGCCATCGGGAGCCTTTTGGACCATCGGATCAACGATGAAATCAGGCGCTACCGTCTGATGGCAATCTAGGTGAAATCAACAATGGAAAAAAATATTGACCATCCGATCTTGACCGTAAACAACCACCACTGCATGATCGCATGTTTACTATTCCCATGGACTGCGTGGACCGGTCACATCAAGCACCGCAACCAATCTGTGCCTTTTATTGATAGATGAAAAGACCAAAATGCCCTATGAGCCATGATGAATTTTCTGTAGACCCTTTAGGGGTCTAGGGCCACCACGTGGCAAGCTTTGATTCATCGGTGTCTGCTGAGCTGGCGGTCCATACTATACTGTAGATCGACTGATGGCTTCTGGGCTTGAGTCGGCTAGCATGGATGGCTTGGCATGCCAGCTTGATCAGTTTGGCTCGGCGCATTTGGATGCGCCGGCTGCTACGGCATGGCGGCTTGAGCCGTTTGAGCCGTATGTTATTTTTCATATAAATTTTTTTATTTTATTTCTTTAAAAATTTATATATTTTTCATTTTAGCTTCGTTTTGCTTGAAACTTATTTCATTATGATCAAAAAAATGAGCTCTTTTGATTGATTATAAAATTTTATTTTCTAATTTTTATTATTTTTTAATTAATTTTTTTAATTAATAAAAATATGAATTTCTCAAAAATTATATATAAATTGATTAATAATTTTTAAAAATTAATATAAATTAATTAATAAATTAATACTTTTATTGATAAATTTATGATGCTTATCACACCCCCAACTTAAGCTTTGCTCGTCCTCGAGTAAAGAAAGAATTTAGTTTTAAATATCTTTTAACTTTAGGATTTCGAAATTTATCTAAGCAATTTTCAAAATGACCATTGATATTCAGTAGAGCTTAAATGAGATATATCATTGGGGTATTAATACATATCAATAGAAAAATTAAGTAAAAAATATTAAATTTTTTAGAACTTTTTTTTTAAATTATCCCACCTTTATCTCTGATTTGTCTAAACTTTCATATAGACAAGTGTATTGCTACTTCCATCCTTCATTTATTAATTTTTATTTTTATATTGCCCACTTTTTGATGCGAATATCATTGCTTACTTAGGCAATGGAACTCGGTTACTTGGTGGAAAATCAATAGTTTTTTTTTTTTTTAACGTTGTACCACTATTGAGTGTCTTAACCCCTTAAGCTTTCTATTTGATCCATGTAGCGAGTCTTGGGTCAATGACTCCCAAACCAGTTGGCTTTAGGACACTAGGTATAGAATATCCCTCGAACTTACTAGCTCGAATCAAATAGGCTATGAGTTAAGACTAGCTTTACAACGAGTTTCTTTGCCCTTCCCACCTTTTGATGCGAAACTCAATGCTTGCTTAGGCAAAGAGGCCCGGTTACTCAGTGAAAAGTACTTGGAAACTATTTTACTAAAATAATTTTTTTTTATGTGAAGAAACGTATAGTTACCCTACACAAGCCTATAAAAAGTAGACTTTTCTTTGATGCTAGTAGAAATAATTAGAAATGCTCCAAGAAAAAACTTTTTATGTTCTAGACTTAACTCTTTATTGAATTTTTTTAATACTTGATTCCTCAATATCTCATAGATTCTCTGATCTATGTATCAATTTTTTTTTTAAATGCTTAGTTTAATTCGATTCTTAAGCATAATCAGGTATCTAAATACTAAATACTGACTTTTTTAAGACTTAATATTTTAAAATTTTTATTTTTCTCTTCCCCCAACTTAATCGATATTGTCCTCAATGGAGAAGAAAAAAAAAATAAAGGGTGTAATAAAGAACATGGAAGAATACACCTGACTGTATTTTTGGTCAAGCACATGCCTTTGAAAATTTGGGCTCTCCCTCCAACTTATTCAAATTATCTTAAAAAAAATAAAATAAAAAAATAAATTAGATAAAAACTAAATATTGGTTTGCCTCTCAACAAGTGCTAAGTTTACCGTCTTCAGCTAGACACAATGCAGCTTACTATCCTGTGTCAAATATTAGATTAACAAATTTCAATGGTTATGGATTGTGAATCGTAGAAAGTTGATATATAATCCCATGATTGATATATTCATTGTTAATTTTAGGGACATAATTTGTGATTCCATTCTCAGACTCATCTTTATTAAGAATTTCTTCTATTTGTTCTTCTAAAATGCTTATGAATTGAGTTTTTGTATTAGGAGTTAAGTTTGATTCAATGGATGCTAGAATGGTGACTAAAGGTGGTTTTAATTCTAGAGGTAAATTATTATGGTCTTGCTTAAATAACTCTATTGATATTTCATTACATGCCTCTTAATTTTTGTAAGAAGAATCGGCTTCTAAGGTTGAAGGGAATAGGACATTAGGTTTATAAGTCTTGGGTAAATCATCTATTCTCTTTTTTTCTTTTTCTATCTCATTTAAACTGGAACTAGCATCAGTACTAATTTCTGGCTCGGGTTCTTCTATATGGTTAGTCTCAGTACTAACCAGTTTCTCTAAATTTTCATTTTGGCTAACATCAGTACTAGCCTCTCTCACCTAGTTTTGGTATGGATCCATAAGAATCCTATAGCTTTTAAGTTCAAGAATTACTTTGACATTCTCTAATTGGGGATTCTTAAGTGAGACATTAAATTGATAACTTGGTCTAGGTGGTTGGTGGACATTAGATGGGTTGTTTGAAATTGGTAGGTTCGGTAGTTGATCTAGTTCTCTCCTCGTGTTAGACTCAACTAATTATCCTATTTAAGCTTCTAGCCTGGTGATTGATTGTTGTTGGCTTAGAATTAATTATTGAAGTTGATTGAATTTATCATCGGCTAGATTGGTCTATTGATGAGTAGGTGGGTATGAGGGTTGATTATAATGCAGTGGTTGGGTAAACTGACTAGGCTGGCCATTATTATAGCATAGTTTTGGTATTGGGATCTATTTTGATAATTTTGCATAGGTAAAATTTAAGTTTGAGCCTGAGTCTGTTGGGATGTCCAAGAAAAATTAAAGTTACTTCAATCTAGATTATATGAATTTGAAAATAGATCATTAATCAATTTAGAGTATCCTTGAGCAGCTTGAACTTATTCTTGGATAAAATATGAAAACTATGCAGTCATAGAACATTCACTCACATGATTGGTTGGGCTAGCACATATTGAATAAATCTCTTGATAATTAGAAGATAATGTGAATTGTGCAGAAGATTATTGACTTAGGATTAGGAGTTGATCTAATTTCTGAGCAAGAAGGTCAACTTTATCTAATTTTTGGACTATTAGGTTTAGATTAGCCATTTGATTATTATGGTTTAATGTGAATCAACCATTCAATTAGGTTCAACTAAATTAAAAAAAGTGATTTCCTACCGTATATGTATTAGTGCAACCCTAATATGTGATTAAAAAATTTTTAGAATTTTGTTTATATATTTTTATTATTTTATTATATTAAAAATTAATTTTTTAAAAAATTATTTTATTTATTAATTTTAATTTAATTTAATTTAATTTAATTATCATTTTTAATATTTTTTTAGTTAGTTTAATTTAATTTTTATTTTATTTTATTTTATTTTTAGAGGGGAAAGGAGAAGAAAGAAAGAAGAGTTCTAAAGAAGAGGTCCTAAGGAGTCCTAAAACTAAGAAGAGAGAGAAGAATTAAGTTTAATTAGATTTGATGTTGGTTAGCAATCAAGTTGGTTAATCAATCCTGACTAAGAATTATCCTAGATCTAGACAGCTCCTAACTGCCAAGATCACCTTCAAGCCCTCCAAGTGTAGGATTAACCAATCAACTAGCCAGGTAAGTGTAAGATCGGTGGGAGTCCCTCCGTTACTTGCCTTAGACACCAATTATGTTTGGCCAGATAAGTGAATGGAATCAATTAGAAATCACCTTCTTTCGGACCCAGTTGTCCCTAACCACTTTTCTAGACACCAGTCAAATTGACTTATCATAATCCGATTCAATTCTTAGGATTCCTTATCCTATTGAGCTCGAGTTCCTAGGGTTGATGTTTAATTAATTTTAATTTAAAGGCTTAGGTCAATGTAGGATGCTGGTTGGTTGTTTGTGGGCCAAGAAAGGGTGATCAAATTCCCATCTTATCTTGTTTAATTGGGTTGTGCCCTTAATTTGGTTTAATACGAATATGCACAAAAAAAAATTTTAATCAAAGGGTTCTATGCAATTTAAACTAGATGCATGCAACTAATTAAATTCTAAAAGACTTACCTTGTCTCCAGCAATCACCAAAAAAAATAAAAAATAGAAATTAAAAAAAATAAAAATAAAAATAAAACTAATATGATGCATGCTCTAAACAGTTAAAATTTTTAATCTTATCATGAGATTTTTTTTAATTAGATTTAAATAAATATTTTTTAAAATTAATTTAAAAATAAAATAAATAAATAAATAAAAAGGACTAGGGTTAGGATTGATCTCATCAAGCAAAACTCCTAGTTCTTTTTATTCTTTAATCTCTTTTTCTATAAAATAATAAAAAAAATTAGCAAGCAATATTTATAAGAAGATAAAAATTTTATTTATAATTTATTTATAGAAAAATTAAAGAGATAAAAAATTTAATGTCCGTGCCTTCCCTAGCAACGACACCAAAAACTTGGTAGGAACACAATGTTGTCATTAAGATACCATGTTTATCAGTTTAATCCGACTTCTTAAAATAATTAAAAATATGTAGATAGCAGTGAGTCGGATCGAATCCATAGAAAATATAGTATTTTTAGATTTAAAATCTTTGATTTTATAAAAGAAAAAGAAAAAAATTTAAAAATAGATTTTGAAGTTGGAAATTAAAATTGCGAAGTAAAAATTAAATTATGCAGAAAAGTAATCTTGATACTAAGATCTACTAGTTAGATCTTAGCATCTACTTGCAAGAAAATAAAAAGCAATAATTAAAATATAAAAATTAAATTGCAATAAAAATAAATAGCATAAAATTAAAGAACATAAAAATAAATATTATATTAATTAAAATTTTATAATTTAAATATATAAAAAGAAGAAATTAAAATAATCTGATCTCTGATCTTGGATCGGCATTGGTAGAAAGATGGTGTAGAAGCCTAGCTCTTCTTCTCGGCATTCGTTGCTTTGAAGCAGCCTTTAACCCATAGTCTGGCTTCGCCCTGTACCAAAGCTTCACCTTGATCGGAGATGGAGATTTCTGAAGGCCTGGGGTTCTTTTTAGAGAGCTAGGGAGGCTAGATATTTTTTCTGAAGGCAATGTGGGACTAAGGGTTGTTTTAATTATGAAAATAGGAAAAAATCCGAGTAAAATTTGGATTAAAATAGCCCTTACTAAGTTCTTTTAATTCTGGCCGTTGGATGGTGATTCGATGGTTCTAAAAGTACCAAAAATGGATGTGTAATAGCTTAGATCAAGTCGGATTAATTTCTGACCGTTGGATCGCACTTGATGGAGGAATTTAGGCCGTTGATCATGCACCTGAGAGTTTGATCACCGTCGGGAGCCTTCTGGACCGTCGGATCAAGGCTGAAATCAGGCACTGTCGTCCGATGGCGATCAAGGTAAAATCAGCAATCAAAAAAATATTGACCGTCCGATCTTAACCTCAAACAACCACCACCGCACGATCGCACGTTTACTATTTTCATGGACCGCGTGGACCAGTCACATCATGCACCGCAACCAATCAGCGCCTTTTATTGATAGATGAAAAAACTAAAATGCCCTATGAGCCACGATGAATTTTTTGTAGACCCTTTAGGGGTCTAGGTCGACCACGTGCCAAGCTCTGATTCATCGATGTCTGCTGAGCTGGCGGTCCATACTGTGCTATAGATCGACTGATGGCTTTTGGGCTTGAGTCGGCTAGCATGGATGGCTTGGTGCACCGACTTGGTCGGCTTGGCTCGACGCGTTTGGATGCGTCGGCTGCTGCAGCATGGCGGCTTGAGCCGTTTAAGCCGTATGTTATTTTTCATTTAAATTTTTTTATTTTATTTTTTTAGAAATTCATATCTTTTCCATTTTAGCTTTGTTTTGCTTCAAACTTATTTCATTATGATCAAAAAAATGAGCTCTTTTGATTAATTATAAAATTTTATTTTTTAATTTTTATTTTTTAATTAATTTTTTTAATTAATAAAAATATAAATTTCTCAAAAATTATATATAAATTGATTAATAATTTTTAAAAATTAATAAAAATTAATAAATAAATTAATACTTTTATTGATAAATTTATGATGCTTATCAATAGGGTTTGAGCTATAGTTCCTCCGAGCACAACAGAGTGATGGCTGGTGTAGGGACAGAAGAGAAGAAGGCTAGGATGGAAGTTTCTATGGTTCAGTCGCTAGATTCAGAAGAGTTGGATGAGCTCTTGAATTTCAGAGGTGCCCATGGGTTATGGTGGTATTCGAGATGGCTTCAAAGAGGGCTGTGGAGTATGGAGGGTTCGAAGGAAAAGTGACGGTGTACGAGATGCAACGACAGGCCTAGCAGTATAGCATTGGATGGTTGACCTCAGGTGACTCGATGATAGAGTCAGGATCTTATGCAACATCAGTCGACTTCAGGTATAGATGGAGCTCCAAAGTGGTGGCCTTACAGGTTGAGAGAAAATTTGGCATGAGTTTAGAGTGGAGAGATATAGGAGGATTGATATCCTAGCACCAACACCGATGATGCAATAGTTTTGGTATAGTGGCACGTGCAGGTGGACAGGCATAGTTCTGAGGAGATCGTATCAGATGGTACAACATGTGCTGGTGCAAGAATGCTATAGATTCTCCAAAAAAGTTTAGAAAAAGTGGTGCAATTGTCAAGCAGAAGAGATCCTATAATTCCAAGGTGGTGCCAAGGAGCAAGAACAGGTCTTTAGTGGTGGAGGCGGTCATCCCAAAGGCCTCAAGGGTGCACAGCAGTTGAAGAAGATTGACGGAGGTGAGGTTTACATAAGGGGCTTTTAGGTTATGCAGCAATAGCAGGATCATGTAAGAGGGCATTGCTAAGGATTTGCCAAGACTTAGAGACACCAAGATGGAGATTATGAGGATTTATGGTGCTCTAAAGCCTTAGGAGGCTATGGAAAGAGCCAGGGTGTTGATTCTAGAGAGAGTAGGATAGGTATGGTCTTAGGGCTAAGACAAAAGTTATCCTAGGGTGGAGGTGGTGTTAGCCCTCCACGGGCTCAATATCCAAGTTTTGAGGGCCTTAAGGGGTTTGGTTGGTGCTTCGAAGATCTGGAACACAAGGTGGAGCAAGAAAACTAAGCTGGAGCATGAAGATGAAGGAAAATCCTGATTTCTCGGATCAGGTTCATTCAGATCTGATTGGATCGAGAGGCATATTTCAAAAATTTTCTCTTAGATCCTAATCAGATCTGACACTTTTCAGATTTGATTTTATGATCTGATAATTAAGAAAATAAAATTAAACTAATTTTGAATTAATTTTATCTTGATTTTGGGTAATCTGATTATCCATTGATGATCCTACCGAAGTCCTAAGGTTCTGGATCTAGCCATGCAAGCGCCTGGCCTCTATCAGTATCCACTAGGACTGGATCTGGAGACCTTCTCCTTCTCTTTCTTTTCTCCAAAAATTAGATCTAGATCTAATTTGGAAGGTCTTCAAAACTTCTTCTGAAGATCACCCATTGTCTCTACAGCAATGCTGCCTTCTTCCTTTTTTGTCAGCCTTCTCTTGCCTGACTCACACTAATCTGAAGGCCCAACTTCCTTGGATGTGGAGAGGAGAGAGAGGGCCAGATGGTGGCATAAAGAAGAGAGAGGGGCAGCCTTGGGGCATGGCTAAGAGAAGGAGAGATATAAAGTGGGCATAGATAGGGTCTATTTATAGACTCTGCTGCGCCATGCAGTGCTGCATCACCCCGACCAATCACGTTGCTTCGTGCAATCAGATCTAAATCTGATTGGTGGGATGACATCACCTGATCTAATCAGATGAGAGATCCATAGGTTTATACTTAGATGGCGCCTAAGACTGGTCAAAGTAGATACCCAAGGGCCACCTACGTAGAAACTAAGAAGCAACCTGGAGTCCCATCCATATGGGACTCCAGCGTCCCTATCCATGGGCGCACGCCACCTAAGTGGAAACCAAGAAGCAACCTGGAGTCCCATCCATATGGGACTCCAGCATCTCTATCCATGGGCGCACGCCATCCTAGGCGTGCGCCCCCTTCTTTCCAATTTTTAGAGAGGGGACAAGCCCCTATCTGCTCTCCAATAAGTGCATGGCACATGGGCAGATTTCCAAGGATCAAAGGTCAACGTTTGACCAAGTCAAAGTACAAAAATTAGCAAGTGATAGAAAATGGTAGGTGTTGTCTCAAATTTATCTCATAAATTAAGACAATCCTTTTCTAATTTGGACAAGCTCTAGTTAGACAAGGTAAAGATATCTAAGTGAGCACAAACTCATTTAGCTCAATCGAGACAACTTTTATGATAGAAAAAGGAGAACGTTAGGCTCAAGCATGTGCTAGCACGATTTTTTTGAACTTAATTGAATCTTA
The DNA here is from genome assembly GCA_006176705.1 of Cocos nucifera. NCBI lineage: Eukaryota > Viridiplantae > Streptophyta > Magnoliopsida > Arecales > Arecaceae > Cocos > Cocos nucifera. Next base: position 250,028 of record QRFJ01001002.1, read on the forward strand.
TTCAAATCAATTGAACTGGGTTAGTCCAATTGATGATATCCAGATCTAAATCCTTATTTGTGTGACCCAGTTAGATTCAGTTCTGTATGGTAATGGGATATGTCATGATCTCCATCATCGACATTATTGAAACTCCTTTCGATGGATCAGAACTCTTCTGATTCGAGACAACTAGAATGATCGATCATCTAAATCATTCTAATTGCTCCCAAAATCCACCAGTGACACCTAGCAGTATATGGTGGCAACCCATCAGAAACTGAAAAAATGCGAACCTCTTGGTGCAGCTACCTTGTGTGATTAAGTTCTTCTATCTTGAGCCCCGATCAGATTAGGGTTAAGGTGAACTCGTCAAACCCTAATTTCTATCATATGATGTTAATCATTCGATTCAAGTCCGATGTGAAAATCTAAATAGAAACTCTTTCTATTATTTCACTCTGCCATGGCCATGGGCTTATGGACTTGATTCTCATGATCATCATAGGGCTGCTCCTCTACCACCGAGGTAGATAGATTCCATCTTGATGCAATCCAGTTCCTACAATGAACATGCTATAGCCAACATACACCTCAGGGTTCCATATGGCTAGGAGATCCGAGTAATGGTGTAGTCAAACTATAACACCCTCAAGGTGAACTGCCGATGCACCTCAGGTCAAAGAACCAGACACACTACTGCAGCATCGAGTCAGTCATTGACGAGAAGGTAGACTTCCCTAATGACTACTCGAGGTGGTCACGCTCAGTGCCCTCGTTCTCTAACGAGTACCTGTACTCTCGCTCCGGTGTCTCCACACCGTAGACTCAAGACTCATCTACTAAAGAGAAGCGATTGTACACCAACCTTCCGGATCAATCACCATCCTCGTGATGATCCTATGGTCGGAGCATTTTATGAGTTAATAATGATTATTCATGTCTTAAATTTTCAACTCTTGAAAATATGAATTATCATTACCATTAACTCAAAGGATGTATCACAGACACTAAATACACATATGTGATAGAAAATAACCCATTTTATTGATTTATAGTCAAAATTATAATTTTGCCCCTAGAAGTGTATTACAAGTGTCAGCCAATTCTGGCTTCTAGGGCACATATATCTAACAATCTCCCACTTGTCCTAAAGCCAATTGGCTACAAGTCTAAGTCCCATCTTCTCAAGGTGGGCTTCGATCTTCTGCTGGCCCAACGGCTTTGTAAGTGGGTCTGCCACATTATCTGTGGAGTTGACTCTCTTGACCTCGACGTAACCCTTCTCGAGGTAATCGCGGATGAGGTGGTATCGCCGCTCAATGTGCTTGGATTTCTGGTGAGACCTCGGCTCCTTAGCAAGGGCTATGGCGCCATTGTTGTCGCAGTATAGAGGAATGGCATCTGATGGCATTACTCCAATTTCTAGGCAAACTTCTTGTACCAGAATGCTTCCTTTGCAGCTTCTGATGCAGCGATATATTCTGCTTCCATGGTGGAATCTGCTATCACCGTTTGCTTGGAACTCTTCCAGCTGACAGCACCACCATTGCACACAAACAGACTCCCAGATGTCGACTTTCGATCATCTATATCGGACATGAAATCCGAGTCTGTGTATCCCTGGACTTGGAGTTCTCCATTACCAAAGACCAACATCATATCCTTAGTTCTTTCTTAAGTACTTAAGGATACATTTCACAGAAGTCCAGTGTTCTTCACCTGGATTTGACTGATATCTGCTTGTGACACTCACAGCATGGGCTATATCAGGTCGTGTACATAGCATGGCATACATGAGGCTCCCTATTGCAGAAGCATAAGGGATCTTGCTCATGCGTTCTATTTCCTCAGGTGTGCTAGGGCACATCTTCTTGGAAAGATGAATACCATGTCTGAAGGGTATTAATCCCCTCTTAGAGTTTTCCATACTAAACCTCTTTAGTACTTCCTCTATGTACATCTTCTGTGAAAGTCCTAGCATCCTATTCGGTCTATCCCTATAGACCTTAATTCCTAGAATAAAGGATGCTTCACCTAGGTCTTTCATGGAGAATTCCTTGGACAACCATATTTTGACTGATGGTCAACATGGGAATATCATTCCCAATAAGGAGGATGTCATCCACGTACAATACGAGGAAGACAACAGCGCTCCCACTGACCTTTTTGAAGAACACATGGTTCCTCTTCATTTTTGATGAAACCAAACATTTTTGATCACATCATTGAAAATGAGTGTTCCAGCTCCGAGATGCTTGCTTAAGTCCATATATGGACCTTTGCAGCTTGCAAACCTTGTGATCAGTATCACTGGATGTGAAACCTAGCGGCTGTTCCATATAGATATCTTCCTCAAGATATCCATTTAAGAATGCCATTTTCACGTCCATTTGCCATATTTCATAATCGAAATAGGCTGCAACAGGCAAGCAATGTGCGGATGGATTTTAGCATAGCCACTGGGAAAAGGTATCCTGATAGTCAATGCCTTCGCGTTGACTATAACCTTTTGCCACTAGTCTAGCCTTGAATGTCTCCACATTTCCCATCTGCACCAATCTTTCTCTTGAAGATCCATTTACACCCAATAGGTACTATACCTTCTGGTGGATCTACCAAGGTCCAGACTTGGTTTGAGTGCATCGAGTCAATTTCTGACTGCATTGCCTCTAGCCATTTCTCGGAGTCGATATCTGATATCGCCTCGTTGTAGGTTTTGGGATCATCACCATGAGCACCATTACCTACGAGGAACATTTTCTCTACTTCCTCTGAAATAATACCTAAGTATCTTTCAGGGGGATGGAAAAATCTCTTTCCGATCTACGAGGTGGAGGAGGTAGTGTTCTTATTGGCTCAACCTGATTTGGTTCCAATTGGTCCTTAGCTCGTTGCTACTTGTGAGACTTTCTCATCAAGCTTGATCTGCTTTCCAATGCCGCTATCTTGAATAAACTATTTTTCAAGAAAGATGGCATGTCGACTCACAATCACATTGTGGTCTTCTGGAATGTAGAAATAGTATCCTAATGACTCTTTAGGATATCCTATGAATCGAGCTCTAAAGGACCTAAACTCTAACTTGTCCGCTTGTTGTCTTTTGACATGAGCCGGACAACCCCAAATTCTGAGATGACTCAGACTTGGTTTCTTACCATGCCATATCTCATACGGTGTGGTAGGAACGGTTTTAGAGGGAAACCCTATTCAGTAAGATATAATTGAAGTTAACAATGAGTGTCCCCAAAGAAAATCAGGAAGGTCTGTGAAGCTCATCATGGATCGGACCATATCTAATAGAGTCCGATTTCTCCATTCTGAAACCCCGTTGAGTTGAGGTGTTCCTGGTGGAGTCCATTGAGAGACTATGCCATTTTTCTTGAGATAGTCTAGGAATTTTCGACTAAGGTATTCACCTCCTCGATCTGATCGAAGAACCTTAATGGATTTTTCAGTTTGCTTTTTCTACTTCATGTCTGAATTCTTTGAACTTTTCAAAAGCTTCAGACTTGTGTCTCATAAGATACACATACCCATACCTAGATAGAATCATCGATAAAGATAATGAAGTAGACAAAATTGCCTCTAGCCGGCACATCAAATGGGCTGCACACATCAGTATGTACTAGGGCAAGGAAGATCTGTGGCCCTTTCCCCATGTCCTACAAAAGGGAGTTTAGTCATTTTGCCTTGAAGACAAGATTCACAAATTGGATATGACTCGGAAGTCAATGGACTCAATAGCCCATTTTTCTCTAATTTGTTAATCCTATCTTCTGCTATATGACCTAATCTTAGGTGCCATAGATATCCTATCATTTGGACTATCCCTAGGTCATTTTGATTTTATGGCATTCACATTTTGCTCGATAGTTAAAAATAGATACATCAATATGTAACTGATAAAGACCGTTAATAAGAAAACCATTTGCAATTTTATTTCTTTCATAAAGAATGTTACAATGGTCCTTAAAGAAAACTAATTACATAGCCTTCTAATGCTAAGCATGAAATAGAAATCAAATTTCTGCTTGCTGCAGGCACATAATAACAGTCTTTTAATACTAAGTCTAAACCAGATGGTAGTCGAAGAGGGTATGTTCCCATGACCACGGCAGCAACTCTTGCTCCATTTTTGATGCGTAGGATCATGTCACCATCCCTCAGCCTCCTGCTATCCTCAAGACCCTGCATAGAAGTGCACAAATGAGCACTAGAACCAGAGTCAAGCACCCAACTGGATGCAGAAGAAACCATAAGGTTAGACTCAATAATGAGCATACCTCCAGAAGGACCTTCCTTCTTATTCTTCAGGGTGGCCAGGTAAGTAGGGCAGTTCCACTTTCCAGTGGCCGTCATTGTTGCAATGGAAAATACTTTTCTTTGTCAGCGGCCTTCTTCAGCTCTGCCTTTTTCTTCTTTCCTCCTTCCACCTTCTGCTTTTTCACAGACTTCTTCTTCTTTTCAAAAGACTTTCTCTTGGAAGAAGTCCATTCCATAGCAAGCACTGAGCCTTTAGAACCTTTCATAGAAAGCTCAGCGGTAACCAGCATGTTCATAAGTTCGGCCAAGGAATTTTGAAGTTTATGCATATGGTAGTTCATGATGAAATGCCCATATGCATCAGTCAAGGATTGCAGAATTATATCATTCTGCAGATCCAAGTCCAACCTCACTCCGAGCTTCTCAAGCTCTTCCAAGTCCTTGATCATCATCAGATAATGATCTTGGACTGACTGCCCATCACGCATCTTAGCCTTGAAAAGTCATTTAGTGACTTGATATTTGGCTGCGCGACTCTGTTCACCAAACATCTCCTTGTAGGTGAGCCAACATTTGGCGAGCAGTCCCGATATCTTCATGTTGGCGCTGGAAGCTCATCAGACATCGAGCCCAACATGTAGTATCTGGCCTTATTATCTTCGTCTATCCATTTTTCCAGAGATGCTCTCTGTTCAGCGGATGGACGAGCTGGTAAGGTGGGAGGATCCTGATCCAATACATGAGTTAACTTCTCGGAACCCAAAATATTTTTGAAGTTTTGGAGCCAATCCTTATAATTTGGTTCGATCAGTCTATGGGTGTCCAGGATACATGCTAGTGGGTTGGATGCAGACATTTTTCTATAGAGAGTCAAAGTTTCTAGTTAGATATTATAATTAAGACTTGAACCAATTTATTTAGGGAATTTTATTTTTAAACAAATTAGCTCCACTATTTTTTTGGATCCCTACACTCTCTCTATAGAGATGCAAAAATCTCCATGATTAATGATTTCTAGTGGGTGGTGCAGTTCCACCGACTTACTCATCACCTCACCTAATAGTTATTGGTGATGGGTTAGCCAATGAGTGAACAACTCTTGTTCAATGATTCTCTAATCATGGTGCACCCAAACTTGATCTCTAATTCATGAATCTCATCGTGTTCAGAATATTGATCCACTCCTTAGTTAAGTCAGACCCACCATTTGCACCAATTGATCTCTCAAGAATATTGAGCCCAATCCATCCTCCAGCCTATAGCATTCAATGCCTAATAGACAAAGTTGAATCTTTTCGATGCAACTGAACCACTATAACCAGTTGAGAACAATCAACCCCAGGAAGGGCTCGCATATCTACAATGGTGGAAGATCTTAGACTTAATCTTTTCTTAGGGAGTTTTGATTTAGGCCTCATTAAACTAGACTTGACATAGTCATAACTATTATGACTAACCTAGTGGCATGGGTTAGCTCGGATTATTGACCACCTCAGATCAGAACTGAGTCAACAAACATGGCTAGGTAAGTAAGACTGGTGGAAGGGATATGCCATTAACTTGATAAGAATGCATTCAAGTCGAATAGCTCCCAATTAAAAATCAGTCGATCGTATCTACCAAACTTACCTTAGACACTAAATTATTGAGCTAGAACCAATCGGGTTAGCCTACAATCCAGACTCTAACCACTAAGCCTAATTAGGTCTTAGATTGATTGATCACTCACATGACTCGATCTTGATCCAGACTTAATCCTATTAGGCTAGTCAATTTAAGCATTATTGATCCCATCTAACTAAAGAAAAATCCTGATTTTCCGGACCAGGTTCATTTAGATCTGATTGGATCAAGAGATATATTTCAAAAAAAATTTTCTTTGATCTGAATCAGATCTGGGATGTTTTAGATCTAATTTTTATTATTTTAATAATTAAAATAAAATATTAATAAATTAAATTAGATTTAATTTACCTTGATGTAGGATAATTCTATTACCCGTTGATGATCCTGTAAGTAGTGAAAGGTTCTGGATCTAGCCATACAATTATCTGGCCTCTATCGATATCCACTCAGGCTGGATCTAGAGATCCTCTTCTTCTCTATCATGTCTCCAAAAATTAGATTTGAATCTAATTTGGAGGATCTTCAAAATGGCTTTCGAAGATCAGCAGTTATCCTTTGTAGCAGCGCAGCCTTCTAGCCTTCTATCACCTTTCTCTCACCTAGATTGCACCAACTAAGGTCCCAAACTACTTTGGGCATGGAGAGGAGAGGGAGAAGATGGACTTGGCATGGAGGAGGAGAGAGGCAGCCCTTGGGCATGGGAATTTTCTCATATGTTTTTGAGTTGGGCGTAGGGTCTTATTTATAGACTATGCGTGATCCAACTCCTCTTCTTCTCAAGCAATCACAACCCTTTGTGAAATTAGATCTAAATCTGATTTGTAGGAATAGAGTCCCTTGGATACATCCTTAGATGGTACCTAAGACCAGTCAAAGTTGGTTCTTAGGAGGAGTTTAATCAGAATCCAATAAGGAGATGGAGTTTCTGTCTAACAGGGACTCCTGGGTGCCTCCAGCACGGGCGCATGCCACCCTTGGCATCACCCTCCTCCTTACCAGCTTCTGGTAGAGGGACTAGCCCCCACCAGCTCTCCAATAGGTGTGTGACATATGGACAGAAGTCAAAGTATCAATGGTCAATATTTGACCAGTCAAAGGTCAGCTTTTGACCAAAGTCAAAGGATGAAAAATGGCAAGGGACCAAAAATGGCAGGTATTGTCTTACAAAATAAGACAACCCTTTTCTAACTTGGACAAGCCCAGTCAGATCAAGTGAAGGCCTCTGATTGAGCACAAACTCCTTTGGCTCAGTCAGGATAACTATTTATGATAGTAAAAGAAGAACGTTAGGTTCAATCGAGTGCTAGCATGATTTTCTTGAACCTAATTGAATCTTATTCAGATCAATTGAACTGGATCAGTTTAATTGATGATCATCAGATTCAAAACCTTATTTGTGTGATCCAGCTAGGTTCAGTTTTATATGGTAATGGGATATGTCATGATCTCTATCATCGACATCATCGAAACTCCTTTCGATGGATCAGAACTCTTCTGATTCGAACAACTAGAATGATCGATCATCTAAATCATTCTAATTGCTCCCAAAATCCACCAGTGACACCTAGCAGTATATGGTGGCAATCCATCAGAGCTGAATGTGAACCTCTTGGTGCAGCTACCTATGTGATTAAGTTCTTCTATCTTGAGCCCCGATCAGATTAGGGTTAAGGTGAACTCATCAAACCCTAGTTTCTGTCATATGATGTAATCATTCGATTCAAGTCCGATGTGAAAACCTAAATAAAAACTCTTTCTATTATTTCACTTTGCCATGGCCATGGGCTTCTGGACTTGATTCTAATGATCATCATAGGGCTGCTCCTCTACCACTGAGGTAGATAGATTCCATCTTGATGCAATCCAGTTCCTACAATGAACATGCTATAGCCAACATACACCTTAGGGTTCCGAATGGCTAGAAGATCGAGTTATGGTATAGTCAAACTATAACACCCTCAAGGTGAACTATCGATGCACCTCAGATCAAAGAATCAGACACACCACTATAGCATCGAGTCAGTCATTGACGAGAAGGTAGACTTCCTAATGACTACTCGAGGTGGTCACGCTCAGTGCCCTCGTTCTCTAATAAGTATCTGTACTCTCACTCTGATATCTCCACACCGTAGACTCAAGACTCATCTACTAAAGAGAAGCGATTGTACACCAACCTTCCGGATCAATCACCATCCTCATGATGATCCTATGGTCGGGAGCATTTTATGATTAATAATGATTATTCATGTCTTAAATTTTCAACTCTTAAAAATATGAATTATCATTACCATTAACTCAAAGGATGTGTCACAGACACTAAATACACATATGTGATAGAAAATAACCAATTTTATTAATTATAGTCAAAATTATAATTTTGCCCCTAGAAGTGTATTACAAGTGTCAACCAATTCTGGCTTTTAGGGCATATATATCTAACAATCTTCCACTTATTCTAAAGACAATTGGCTACAAGTCTAAGTCCCATCTTCTCAAGGTGGGCTTCGATCTTTTGTTGTCTCAATGGCTTTGTAAGTGGATCTACCACATTATCTGCGGAATTGACTCTTTTGACCTTGACGTAACCCTTCTCGAGGTAATCATGAATGAGGTGGTATCGCCGCTCAATGTGCTTGGATTTCTGATCAGACCTTGGCTCCTTAGCAAGGGCTATGGCGCCATTGTTGTCGCAGTATAGAGGAATGGCATTACTCCAATTTCTGCAGTAAACTTCTTATACCAGAATGCTTCTTTCACAGTCTCTAATGCAGCGATATATTCTACTTCCATGGTGAAATCTGCTATCATGGTTTGCTTGAAACTCTTTCAGCTAACAGCACCACTATTGCACACAAATAGACTCCCAAATGTTGACTTGCGATCATCTACATCGAACATAAAATCCGAGTCTGTGTATCCCTGGACTTGGAGTTCTCCCTTACCAAAGACCAACATCATATCCTTAGTTCTTTCTTAAGTACTTAAGGATACATTTCACAGAAGTCTAGTATTCTTCACCTGGATTTGATTGATATCTGCTTGTGACACTCACAGCATGGGCTATATTAGGTTGTGTACATAGCATGGCATACATGAGGCTCCCAATTGCAGAAGCATAAGGGATCTTGCTCATGCATTCTATTTCCTCAGTTGTGCTAGGGCACATCTTCTTGGAAAGATGAATACCATGTCTGAAGGATATTAATCCCCTCTTAGAGTTTTTCATACTAAACCTCTTTAGTACTTCCTCTATGTACATCTTCTATAAAAGTCCTAGCATCCTGTTCGGTCTATCCCTATAGATCTTAATTTCTAGAATAAATGATGCTTCACCTAGATCTTTCATGGAGAATTTCTTGGACAATCATATTTTGATTGCTGTCAAAATGGGAATATCATTTCCAATAAGGAGGATGTCATTGACGTACAATACGAGGAAGACAACAGCGCTCCCACTGATTTTTTTGAAGACACACGATTTCTCTTCATTTTTTATGAAATCAAACATTTTGATCACATCATTGAGATGAGTGTTCCAGCTTCGAGATGCTTGCTTAAGTCCATATATGGACCTTTACTGCTTGCAAATCTTATGATTAGTATCACTAGATGTGAAACCTAGCGGCTATTCTATATAAATATCTTCCTCAAGATATCCATTTAAGAATGCCGTTTTCACATCCATTTGCCATATTTCATAATCAAAATAGACTGCAATGGCAAGCAATGTGCGGATGGATTTTAGCATAGCCACTAGGAAAAAAGTATCCTGATAGTTGATAGGTAAACGATGTTGTCGTTAAGACACCATGTTTATCAGTTTAATCCGACTTCTTAAAATCATTGAAAATGCATAGATAACAGTGAGTCGGATCGAATCCATAGGAAAGATAGTATTTTAGATTTAAAATCTTTGATTTTTAAAAAAAAATTAAAAATGATTTGAGTTTTGGAATCAAAAGTAAAGTCAGAAGATTAAAAATAAAAATTAAAAGATGCAAAAATTTAAACTTGGTACTAAGATCTACTAATTAGATCTTAGCATCTACTTGCAATAAAATAAAAAATAATAATTAAAGTGCAGAAATTAAATTACAATAAAAAGCAAAAAATTAAAGTGCAAAAATAAAATTTTTATTAATTAAAATTTTAAAATTTAAATACATAGAATTTAAAAAAGAATAAAATAGCTTGATCTCTGATCTTGGATCGACATTGGCAGAAAGATGGTGTAGAAGCTCGGCTCTTCTTCTCAGCATCCATTGCTTCGAAGGAGCCTTTAACCCAAAGCCTGGCTTCATCCTATACCAAAGCTTCACCTTGACTAGAGATGTTGATTTTTGGAGGCCTGGGATCCTTTTTATAGAGCTAGGAGGGCTGGATATTTATTTCTAAAGGCAATGTGGGACTAATGGCCTTTGTAATCATCAAAATCTAAATAAAATTTGAATTAAAATAGCTTTGATATGACTCTAGTAAGCTTGATGAAATCTAGCCATTCAATAGGAATCCAACGATTCAAAAATCATCAAAATCGGATGCACATCAGCCCAGATCGGGTCGGATCAATTTCTGACCATTGGATTGCACTTGATGGAGAAAATCTGGCTGCAAATCATGCTTCGGGAGTCCTGATCACCATTGGGAGTATTCTGGACCATTGGATCTTCATCATCTAGTTTTCTGACCATCGGATCGTGCTAGATCGCTGATAGAATTTGAATCAAATCCGAAAATAACCACCACTGTCCGATCTTCACCGCAATCAACCGCACCCATCCGATCGCGCAATTACTGTTCCCATGAACTGCGTGGACCGGCCGCACCGCACACCACAACCAATCAGTGCTCTTGTCGCTGAGTGAAAAGACCAAAATACGCTGTGAGCCATGATAAATTTCTGTAGACCCTTTAAGGGGTCTAGGTCCACCACGTGTCGCAATCTCTGATTCGCCGGTTTTGCTGAGCTGGCGGTCCACGCCTGGATCGTAGGACCGACTGATGGCTTCAATGGCTGAGTCAGCTTTGATGGCTTGGCTTGGCTTGGTGGCTCGGCTTGCGGAGCCGGCTGAGCCATTTTCTTTTTTATTTAATTTTTATTTATTTTATATTTTTAAAAATTCATATCTTTTTTATTTTAGCTCTATTTTACTTAAAATTTATTTTATTGTGATCAAAAAAATGAGCTCTTTCTATTGATAATAAAATTTTATTTTTTAATTTTTATTATTTTTTAATTAATTTTTTAATTAATAAAAATATGAATTTTTCAAAAATTATATATAAATTGATTAATAATTCTTAAAAATTAATATAAATTAATTGAATAAATTAATACTTTTATTGATTAAATTTATGATGCTTATCACACCCCCCAACTTAAGCTTTGCTCGTCCTCGAGTAAAGAAAGAATTTAGTTTTAAATACCTTTTAACTTTAGAGTTTCGAATTTTACCTAAGCAATTTTCAAAATGGCCATTGATATTCAGTAGAGCTTAAATGAGACATATCATTGGGGTATTAATACTTATCAATAGAAAAATTAAGTAAAGAACATTAAATTTTTCAGAACTTTTTCTAAATTATTCCTACCTTTTATCTCTGATTTGTCTAAACTTTCATATAGGCAAGGTGTATTGCTACTTCCATCCTTCATTTATTAATTTTTTTATTTTTACATTGCCCACTTTTTGATGCGAATATCATTGCTTACTTAGGCAACGGGACCCGGTTACTCGGTGGAAAACCAATATTATTTTTTTTTTTTTTTTTTAACGTTGTACCACTATTGAGTGTCTTAACTCCTTAAGCTTTCTATTTGATCCATGTAGCGAGTCTTGGGCCAATGACTCCCAAACCAGTTGGCTTTAGGGCACTAGGTATAGAATACCCCTCGGGCTTACTAGCTCGAATCAAATAGGCTACGAGTTAAGACTAGCTTTACAACGAGCTTCTTTGCCCTTCCCACCTTTTGATGCGAAACTCAATGCTTGCTTAGGCAAAGAGGCCCGGTTACTCAGTGAGAAGTACTTGGAAACTATTTTATTAAAATAAATTTTTATATGAAGAAACGTATAGTTACCCTACACAAGCCTATAAAAAGTAGACTTTTCTTTGATGCTAGTAGAAATAATTAGAAATGCTCCAAGAAAAAACTTTTTATGTTCTAGACTTAACTCTTTATTGAATTTTCTTAATACTTGATTCCTCAATATCTCACAGATTCTCTGATCTGTGCATATCAATTTTCTTTTAAAAAAATGCTTAGTTTAATTCGATTCTTAAGCATAATCAAGTATCTAAATACTAAATACTAACTTTTTTGAGGACTTAAAATTTTAAAATTTTTATTTTTTTTTCTCTCCCCCAACTTAATCGACATTGTCCTCAATAGAGAAGAAAAAATAAAGGATGTAATAAAGAACATGAAAGAATACACCTAACTCAGTATATTTTTTGGTCCAGCACATGCCTTTGAAAATTTGAGCTCTCCCTCCAACTTATTCAAATTATCCTAAAAAGAAAATAAACTAAAAAGATAAATTAGATAAAAACTAAATATTGGGTTGCCTCCCAACAAGCGCTAAGTTTACCGTCTTCAGCCAGACACAATGCAGCTCACTATCCTGTGTCGAATATTGGATTGACAAATTCCAATGGTTTTGGATTGCCAATCTCAGAAAGTTGATTTATAATCCCATTATTGATATATTCATTGTTAATTTTAGGGATATAATTTATGATTCCATTCTCAGACCCATGTTTATTAAGAATTTCTCCTATTTGTTCTTCTAAAATGCTCATGAATGGAGTTTTTGTATTAGGAGTTAAGTTTGATTCAATGGGTGCTGGAATGGTGACTAAAGGCGATTTTAATTCTGGAGGTAAATTAATGTGATCCTGCTTAAACAACTCCATTGATATTTCATTACATGCCTCTTTGATTTTTATAAGAAGAACCAGCTTCTAGGGTTGAAGGGAATAGGACATTAGGTTTATAAGTCTCGGGTAAATCATCTATTCTCTTTTTCCCTTATTTCTATCTCATTTAAACTGGAACTAGCATCAGTACTAATTCCTGGCTTGGGTTCTTCTATGTGGTTAGTCTCAGTACTAACCAGTTCCTCTAAATTTTTATTTTGGCTAGCATCAGTACTAGCCTCTCTCACCTGGTCTTGGTATGGGTCCATAAGAATCCTATAGCTTTTAAGTTCAGGAATTACTTTGGTATTCTCAAATTGGAGATTCTTAGATGATGAAACATTAGATTGATAATTTAATCCAGGTGGTTGGTGGTCATTAGGTGGGTTGTTTGAAATTGGTAGGTTCGGTAGTTGATCTAGTTCTCTCCTCATGTTAGACTCAACTAATTATCCTATTTGAGCTTCTAGTCTGGCGATAGATTGCTGTTGAGTTAGAATTAATTGTTGAAGTTGGTTAAATCTATCATCAGCTAGATTGGTCTGTTGAGGAGGTGGGTATGAAGGCTGATTATAATATGATGGCTGGATTAAACTGACTAGGCTGACCATTATTATAGGCATAATTTTGGTATTGGGGCCTATTTTGATAATTTTGCTCATCAGAGTAAAATTTGGGTCTGAGCCTGAGTCTGTTGGGATGTCCAAGAAAAATTAAAGGTGGTTACTCCAATCTGAATTATATGAATTTGAAAATGGGTCATTAATCAATTTGGAGTATCCTTGAGTAGCTTGAACTTGTTCTTGGATAAAATATGGAAAACTGTGCAGTCATAGGATATTCACTCACATGATGGGTTGGGCTAGCACAGATTGAATAAATCTCCTGATAATTAGAAGATGATGTGAATTGTGCAGGAGATTGTTGACCTAGGGTTAGGAGTTGATCTATTTTCTGAGCAAGAAGGTCAACTTTATCTAATTTTTGGACTATTAGATTCATATTAGCCATTTGATTATTATGTTTAATGTGAATCAACCATTCAATTAAGTTCAACTAAATCAGAAAAAGTGATTTCCTACCATGCATGTATTAGTGTAACCCTAATGTATGGTTCAAAAAAAATTTTTTTAGAATATTTTTTTATTATTATTATTATTATTATTAAAAATTAATTTTTTTTAATTATTATTTATTTTAATTTAATTTAATTTAATTTAATTATCAATTTTTAATATTTTTTTAGTTAGTTTAATTTAATTTTTATTTTATTTTATTTTATTTTATTTTTAGAGGAGTAAAGGAGAAGAAAGAAAGAAGAGTTCTAAAGAAGAGGTCCTAAGGAGTCCTAGAACTAAGAAGAAAGAGAAGAATTAGGTTTAATTAGATTTAATGTTGGTTAGCAATCAAGTTGGTCAATCAATCCTGACTAAGGGTTATCCTAGATCTAGACAGCTCCTAACTGCCAAGGTCACCTTCAAGCCCTCCAAGTGTAGGATTAGCCAATCAACTAGCCAGGTAAGTGTAAGGTCGGTGGGAGTCCCCCCGTTGCTTGCCTTAGACACCAATTGTGCTTGGCCAGGTAAGCGAACGGAATCAATTAGAAACCACCTTCCTTCGGGCCCAATCGTCCCTGAACCACTTTCCTAGACACCAGTCAAATTGACTTATCCTAACCCGGTTCAACTCTTAGGATTCCTTATCCTATTGAGCTCGAGTTCCTAGGGTTGATGTCTAATTGATTTTAAAATTAAAGGCTTAGGTCAATGCAGGATGTTGGTTGGTTGTTTGTGGGCTAAGGAAGGGTGATCAAATCCCCACCTTATCTTGTTTAATTGGGTTGTGCCCTTAATTTGATTTAATATGAATATGCACAAAAAAAAAAATTTCAATCAAAGGGTTCTATGCAATTTAAACTAGATGCATGCAACTAATTGAATTCTGAAAGGCTTACCTTGCCTCCAGCAATCACCAAAAAAAAAAAATAAAAATAAAAATAAAAATAAAACTAATATGATGCATGCTCTAAGCAGTTAGGATTTCTAATCTTATCATGAGGCTTTTAATTAGATTTAAATGAATATTTTTTAAAATTAATTTAAAAATAAAATAAATAAATAAATAAATAAAAAGAAAAGAGAACTAGGGTTAGGATTGATCTCACCAAGCAAAACTCCTGATTCTTTTTGTTCTTTAATCTCTTTTTCTATAAAATAATAAAAAAAATTAGCAAGCAATATTTATAAGAAAATAAAAATTTTATTTATAATTTATTTATAGAAAAATCAAAGAGATCAAAAATTTAATATCCGTGCCTTCTCCCGGCAACGGTGCCAAAAACTTGATAGGTAAACGATGTTGTCGTTAAGACACCGTGTTTATCAGTTTAATCCGACTTCTTAAAATCATTGAAAATGCGTAGATAGCAGTGAGTCGGGTCGAATCCACAGGGAAGGTAGTATTTTAGATTTGAAATCTTTGATTTTTGAAAAAGAAAAAAAAATGATTTGAGTTTTAGAATCAAAAGTGAAGTCGAAAGATTAAAAATAAAAATTAAAAGATGCAGAAATTTAAACTTGGTACTAAGATCTACTTAGTTAGATCTTAGCATCTACTTGCAATAAAATAAAAAGTAATAATTAAAGTATAAAATTAAATTACAATAAAAAGCAAGAAATTAAAATGCAAAAATAAAATTTTTATTAATTAAAATTTTAGAATTTAAATACATAAAATTTAAAAAAAAAGAAAATAAAATAGCCTGATCTCTGATCTTGGATCGGCATTGGCAGAAAGATGGTGTAGAAGCTCGGCTCTTCTTCTCGGCACCCATTGCTTCGAAGCAGCCTTTAACCCATAGCCTGGCTTCGCCCTGTACCAAAGCTTCACCTTGATCGGAGATGTTGATTTCTGGATGGCCTGGGGTCCTTTTTATAGAGCTAGGAGGGCTGGATATTTTTTCTAAAGGCAATATGGGACTAATGGCCTTTGTAATCATCAAAATACTAAATTTGGAAAAATTTGAATCAAAATAGCTCTGATATGACTCTAGTAAATCTGATGAAAATCTGGCCATTCAATAGGAATCCAACGGTCCAAAAATCATCAAAATCGGATGCAGATCAAGCCTCAGATCGGGTCGGATTAAATTCTGGCCGTTGGATCGCGCTTGATGGAGGAAATCTGGCCGCAAATCATGCTTCGGGAGTCCTTGATCACCGTTGGCAGCATTCTGGACCGTCGGATCTTCATCACCTGGTTTTTTGAGCGCTGCCATCCGATGCTAGATCCGCGTGATAGAATTTGAATCAAACCCAAAAATGAATCAACCACCATCCGATCTTGACCGCAAATCATCCTGACCGCAAACAGCCACATCCGATCGCGCAATTAACTGTTCCCATGGACCGCGTGGACCGGCCGCACCGCACACCGCAACCAATCAGCGCTCTTGTCGCTAAGTACGAAAAGACTAAAATTACCCTATGAGCCGCGATAAATTTCTGTAGACCCTTTAAGGGGTCTAGGTCCACCACGTGTCGCAATCTCTGATTCGTCCGGTTTTGCTGAGCTGGCGGTCCACGCCTGGATCGTAGGACCGGCTGATGGCTTCAACAGTGGCTGAGTCGGCTTTGATGGCTTGGCTTGGCTTGGTGGCTCGGCTTGCGGAGCCGGCTGAGCCATTTTCTTTTTTATTTAAATTTTTATTTATTTTATATTTTTAAAAATTCATATCTTTTTCCATTTTAGCTCCGTTTTACTTGAAATTTATTTCATTGTGATCAAAAAAATGAGCTCTTTCTATTGATAATAAAATTTTATTTTTTAATTTTTTATTATTTTTTATTATTTTTTAATTAATTTTTTAATTAATAAAAATATGAATTTTTCAAAAATTATATATAAATTGATTAATAATTCTTAAAAATTAATATAAATTAATTGATAAATTAAATTAATACTTTTATTGATGAATTTATGATGCTTATCACTTATCTATCCTAGTCCCTTGAATGTCTCCAACCATCTGCACCAATCTTTCTCTTGAATCCATTTACACCTAATAGGTACTATACCTTTTGGTGAATCTACCAAGGTCCAAACTTGGTTTGAGTGCATCGAGTCAATTTCTGACTGCATTGCCTCTAGCCATTTCTCGGAGTCGATATCTGATATCGCCTCGTTGTAGGTTTTGGGATCATCACCATGAGCACCATTACCTACGAGGAATATTTCCTCTACTTCCTTTGAAATAATATCCAAGTATCTTTCATGGGGATGGAAAACTCTTTCCGATCTATGAGGTGGAGGAGGTAGTGTTCTTATTGGCTCAACCTGATTTGGTTTCAATTGGTCCTTAGCTCATTGTACTTATGAGACTTTCTCATCAAGCTTAATCTGCTTTCTAATGCCGCTATCTTGAATAAACTATTTTTTAAGAAAGATGGCATGTCAACTCACAATCATATTGTAGTCTTCTGGAATGTAGAAATAGTATCCTAATAGAAATAGTATCCTAATAACTCTTTAGGATATCCTATGAATCGAGCTCTGAAGGACCTAAACTCTAACTTGTCTGCTTGTTGTCTTTTGACATGAGCCGGACAATCCCAAATTCTGAGATGACTCAGACTTGATTTCTTACCGTGCCATATCTCATACGGTGTGGTAGGAACGGTTTTAGAAGAAATCCTATTCAGTAGATAAATTGAAGTTAACAATGAGTGTCCCCAAAGAAAATCAGGGAGGTCTGTGAAGCTCATCATGGATCAGACCATATCCAATAGAGTTTGATTTTTTCGTTCCAAAACTCCATTGAGTTGAGGTATTCCTAATGGAGTCCATTGAGAGACTATGCCATTTTCCTTGAGATAGTCTAGAAATTCTCGGCTAAGGTATTCACCTCCTCGATCTGATCGAAGAACCTTAATGGATTTTTCAGTTTGTTTTTCTACTTCATGTCTGAATTCTTTGAACTTTTCAAAAGCTTCAGACTTGTGTCTCATAAGATACACATACCCATACCTAGATAGATCATCGGTAAAGATAATGAAGTAGACAAAATTGCCTCTAGCCGGCACATCAAATGGGCCGCACACATCAGTATGTACTAGGGCAAGGAGATCTGTGGCCCTTTCCCCATGTCCTACAAAAGGGAAGTTTAGTCATTTTGCCTTGAAGACAAGATTCACAAGTTGGATATGACTCGAAAGTCAATGGACTCAATAGCCCATTTTTCTCCAATTTGTTGATCCTATCTTCTGCTATATGACCTAATCTCAGGTGCCATAGATACCTATCATTTGGACTATCCCTAGGTCATTTGGCATTCACATTTTGCTCGATAGTTAGAATAGATACATCAATATGTAGCTGATAAAGACCGTTAATAAGAAAACCATTTGCAATTTTATTTCTTTCATAAAGAATGTTACAATGGTCCTTAAAGAAGGTAATCACATAGCCTTCTAGTGCTAAGCATGAAACAGAAATCAAATTCCTGCTAGCTGCAGGCACATAATAATAGTCTTTCAAAACTAAGTCTAAACCAGATGGTAATCGAAGAGGATATATTTTCCACCACCACTGCAGCAACTCTTGCTCCATTTTTGATGCGTAGGATCATGTCTCCATCCCTCAGCCTCCTGCTATCCTCAAGACCCTGCATGAAAGTGCACAGATGAGCACTAGAACCAGAGTCAAGCACCCAACTGGATGCAGAAGAAATCGTAAGGTTAGACTCAATAATGAGCATACCTCCAGAAGGACCTTCCTTCTTATTCTTCAGGGTGGCCAGGTAAGTAGGGCAGTTCCGCTTCCAATGGCCATCGCTGTTGCAATGAAAATACTTTTCTTTGACAGCGGCCTTCTTCTTCGGCTCTGCCTTCTTCTTCTTTCCTCCTTCCACCTTCTACTTTTTTGCAGACTTCTTTTTCTTTTCAGAAGACTTTCTTTTGGAAGAAGTCCATTCCATAGCAAGAACTGAGCCTTTAGAACCTTTCATAGAAAGCTCAGCGGTGACCAGCATGTTCATTAATTCGGCCAAGGAATTTTGAAGTTTATGCATGTGGTAATTCATGATGAATTGCCCATATGCATCAGTCAAGGATTGCAGAATAACATCGTTCTGTAGATCCAAGTCTAACTTCACACCGAGCTTCTTAAGCTCTTCCAAGTCCTTGATCATCATCAGACAATGATCTTGGACTGACTGCCCATCATGCATCTTAGCCTTAAAAAGTCATTTCGTGACTTGATACTTGGCTGCGCGACTCTGTTCACCAAACATCTCTTGTAGGTGAGCCAACATTTGGCGAGCAGTCCCGATATCTTCATGTTGGCACTGGAGCTCATCAGACATCGAGCCCAACATGTAATATCTGGCCTTATTATCTTTGTCTATCCATTTTTCTAGAGATGCTCTCTGTTCAGTGGATGGACGGGCTGGTAAGGTGGGAGGGTCCTGGTCCAATACATGGGTTAACTTCTTTGAAATCCAAAATAATTTTGTAGTTCCTGAGCCAATCTTTATAATTAGATCTGGTCAGTCTATGTGTGTCCAGGATACGTGCTAATGGGTTGGATGCAGACATTTTCTTGTAGAGAGTCAAAGATTCTAGTTAGATACTATAATTATGACTTGACCAATTTGTTTAGGGATTTTATTTTTAAACAAATTAGCTTCCACTATTTTCTCGGATCCCTACACTCCCTCTGTAGAGATGCAAAAATCTCCACGATTAATGATTTCTAGTGGGTGGTGCGGTCTCACCAACTGACTCATCACCTCACCTAACAGTTATTGGTGATGGGTTAGCCAATGAGTGAACAACTCTTGTTCAATGATTCTCTAATCATGGTGCACCCAAACTTGGTCTCTAATTCATGAATCTCACCGTATCCAGAATATTGATCCACTCCTTAGTTAAGTCAGACCCACCATTTGCACAGACTGGAATTTCTAATTGAGTCTCTCACCGTATCCAAAATATTGAGTGCCCAACTCATCCTCCAGCCCATAGCATCCAATGCCTAATAGACATGGTTGCATCTTTTTGGTGCAACTGAGCCACTGTATCCAGTCGAGAACAATCAATCTCAGGGAAGGGCCTGCACGTCTATAATGGTGGAAGACCTCAGACTTAATCTTTTCTTAGGGAGAATTGATTCAGATCTCATTAAACTAGACTTGTCATAGTCATAACAATTATGACTAACCTAGTGGCATGGGTTAGCTCGGATTATTGACCACCTCAAATCAGAACTGAGTCAATAGATATGGCCAGGTAAGTGAGACCGGTGGAAGGGATATGCCATTAACTCGTACAAGAACGCATTCAGGTCGAGTAGCTCCCAATTAAAAATCAGTCGGTCGTATGTGCCAAACTTACCTTAGACACCAAATTGTTGAGCCAGAATCCAATTGGGTTAGCCTACAATCCAGACTCTAACCTCTGAGCCTAATTAGGTCTTGCTTGATCGTGACTCGATCTTGACCCAGACTTAATCCTATTAGGCTGGTCAATTTAAGAATTATTGATCCCATCTAACCAACTCTTGATTCAGTTTGATCAACCGCTTAGATCTAATTGAGCTATCCAAGCCCGAACCCAGTATTATGAATATGTCTTAGATCTAAAATTTTTAGTTTTAGACCTATTTAATATTTCATAATCTTAATTCTTAATTAAGTAGGATTCATAAATAAAATATGCATAATAAATCCTAGGATTTCAGGATCTAGGGTTTTACAGAAAGTTAGTTTTGGGTTTCTGATTAAGGCCGAACGTGCAACACCCCTACACATCATAAGAACATCCCATCAGATGGAAGGAGAGGGCTTTTAAACCTTTCTTCATTCTTATGACCGAACCATAATCTTTTAGATCTATATCATATATCTAAAATAGTTTTAGATCTATATCATATATCTCATATACAAATTAGATCTAATCATGGCATATTTTGCATACATCTCATGTATCAAATCATGCATATTTTTAGATCTAAATTATCTCATAATAATCTAAAAAATTAGATTTAAATTAATCTTATCAAAATAAACTCTAATCTAGATAACTATGTAGAACTATTCTACAACTAGTCTAGACATGCATCAATCATATCTCATATGATGTTTAAAATTAAATAATTTTTATTTATTATTTTTTAAATATTATTATAATAATTATAATATCAAAAAATAGTAAATAAATAGATCTAAAATATGATTTAATCAAATTAAATTGTAAACATGCAAGACTATTCTATAGAACTATTCTATTTTAGAACTAGTCATGCATATTTTCTAATCTTAGATCCAAATCATTTAATTTTAATTTTTTCTAATTTTAGATCTGATCACATCTCATGTGACATCTAAAATTACTTATTTTTTGAATTAAAATAAATTTAAAATTAGATCTAAACACTTTAGAACCTTGGCTCTGATACCAATTGAAGAGAAATCCTGATTTCTCGGACCAGGTTCGTTCAGATCTGATCGGATCAAGAGATATATTTTAAAATTTTTTTTTGATCTAAATTAGATCTAAAATATTTTAGATCTAATTTTTATTATTTTAATAATTAAAATAAAATATAAATAAATTAAATTAGATTTAATTTACCTTGATGTAGGGTAATCCTATTACCCATTGATGATCCTGTAAGCAGCGGAAGGTTCTGGATCTAGCCATGCAAGTGCCTGGCCTCTACTGGTATCCACTCAAGCTGGATCTAGAGATCCTCTTCTTCTCTATCACATCTCCAAAAATTAGATCTGAATCTGATTTGGAGGATCTTCAAAATGGCTTTCGAAGATCAACAGTTGTCCTTTGCAGCAGCGCAGCCTTCTAGCTTTCTATCGCCTTTCTCTCACCTAGATTGCATCAACTAAGATCTCAACCTACTTTAGGTATGGAGAGGAGAGGGAGAAGATGGACTTGGCATGGAGGAGGAGGAGAGAAGCAGCCCATGGGAGTGGGAATTTTCTCATATATTTTTGAGTTGGGCGCAGGGTCTTATTTATAGACTATGCGTGATCCAACTCCTCTTCTTCCCAACCAATCACAACCCTTTGTGAAATCAGATCTAAATCTGATTGGTGGAAATAGAGTCCCTTGGATTCATCCTTAGATGGTGCCTAAGACCAGTCAAAGTTGGTTCTTAGGAGGAGTCTAATCAGAATCCAAAAAGGAGATGGAGTCCCTATCCAATAGGGACTCCTGGGCACCTCCAGCTTGGGCGCACGCCACCCTTGGCGTGCGCCCTCCTCCTTGCCAGCTTCTAGTAGGGGGACAAGCCCCCACCAGCTCTCCAATAGGTGCGTGACACATGGACAGAAGTCAAAGTGTCAATGGTCAACATTTGACCAGTCAAAGGTCAACTTTTGACCAAAGTCAAAGGACGAGAAATGGTAGGTGACCAAAAATGGCAGGTATTGTCTTACAAAATAAGACAACCCTTTTCTAACTTAGGACAGGCTCCAGTCAGACCAAGTGAAGGCCTCTGATCGAGCACAAACTCCTTTGGCTCAGTCAGGACAACTATTTATGATAGTAAAAGAAGAACGTTAGGTTCAATCGAGTGCTAGCACGATTTTCTTGAACCTAATTGAATCTCATTCAGATCAATTGAACTGGATCAGTTCAATTGATGATCACCAGATTCAAACCCTTATTTGTGTGATCCAGTTAGGTTCAGTTCTGTATGGTAATGGGATATGTCATGATCTCTATCATCGACATCATCGAAACTCCTTTCGATGGATCAGAACTCTTCTGATTCGAACAGCTAGAATGATCGATCATCTAAATCATTCTAATTGCTCCCAAAATCCACCAGTGACACCTAGCAGTATATGGTGGCAACCCATCAGAGCTGAATGCGAACCTCTTGG
The DNA here is from genome assembly GCA_006176705.1 of Cocos nucifera. Taxonomy (NCBI): domain Eukaryota; kingdom Viridiplantae; phylum Streptophyta; class Magnoliopsida; order Arecales; family Arecaceae; genus Cocos; species Cocos nucifera. The sequence goes on from QRFJ01001002.1 coordinate 272,721, forward strand.
TGCAGCTACCTGTGTGATTAAGTTCTTCTATCTTGAGCTCCCGATCAGATTAGGGTTAAGGTGAACTCGTCAAACCCTAGTTTCTGTCATATGATGTAATCATTCGATTCAAGTCCGATGTGAAAACTTAAATAGAAACTCTTTCTATTATTTCACTCTGCCATGGCCATGGGCTTCTGGACTTGATTCTCATGATCATCATAGGGCTGCTCCTCTACCACCGAGGTAGATAGATTCCATCTTGATGCAATCCAGTTCCTACAATGAACATGCTATAGCCAACATACACCTCAGGATTTCGAATGGCTAGGAGATCGAGTTATGGTGTAGTCAAACTATAACACCCTCAAGGTGAACTGTCGATGCACCTCAGGTCAAAGAATCCAGACACACCACTGCAGCATCGAGTCAGTCATTGACGAGAAGGTAGACTTCCTAATGACTACTCGAGGTGGTCACGCTCAGTGCCCTCGTTCTCTAATGAGTACCTGTACTCTCACTCCGGTGTCTCCACACCATAGACTCAAGACTCATCTACTAAAGAGAAGCGATTGTACACCAACCTTTCGGATCAATCACCATCCTCATGATGATCCTATGGTTGGGAGCATTTTATGAGTTAATAATGATTATTCATGTCTTAAATTTTCAACTCTTAAAAATATGAATTATCATTATCATTAACTCAAAGGATGTATCACAGATACTAAATATATATATGTGATAGAAAATAATCTATTTTATTCATTATAGTCAAAATTATAATTTTTCCCCTAGAAGTGTATTACACGTGTCAGCCAATTCTAGCTTCTAGGGCACATATATCTAACACTAACCAACTCTTGATTTGGTTTGATCAATCGCTAGACCTAATTGAGCTACCCAAGCCCAAACTCAATTTTATGAATATGTCTTAGATCTAAAATTCTTAATTTTAGATCTAATTGATATTTTATAAACTTAATTCTTAATTAAATTAGGGTTTTTAAACAAAACATGTGAATAAGATCCTAGGGTTTTAGGATCTAGGGTTTTGCAGAAAGTAAGTTTTGAATTTCTGATTAAGGATGAATGCGCAGCAACCCTACACATCATAAGAATATCCCATCGAATGGAAGGAGAGGGTCTTTAAGCCCTACTTTGTTCTTACGACCAGACGGTCAAGGGGAACACCTTAATCAAAAATACAACTAATCTACAAAAACTAATTAGATCTAAGCATATATCTTATATAAAAAAAATAGATCTAATTAAAATATATTTTATATATATCACATATATCATGCATGCATGTTTTTTAGATCTAAATTATCTCATAATTATCTAAAAAATTAAATTTAAATTTGATTTTATCAAATAAAATTTAATCTAGACCTATTTGTAGAACTATTCTACAACTAGTCTAAACATGTAACTAACATATCTCATATGAACAAAGTAAATTCAATTTATTTTCTATTTTTAGATCTGATTATAAAATTTATAAGATCAAAAAATAGTAAATAAATAGATCTAAAAATTATATTTAATTAAATAAAAAATATGATTATACTAGACTACACATAGAATAATTCTATTCCTAGTCTAGTTATGTATCTTATACATATTAGATCTAGATTAATTAATTTAAATTTTCTATTTTTTTAATTTTAGATCTAATTACATCTCATGTAACATCTAAAATTACTAATTAATCAGATTAAATTAGATCTAAATAAATTTTATAAGAACCTAGCTCTGATACCAGTTGAAGGGAAGTCCTGATTTTCTAGGTCAGGTTCGTTCAGATCTAATTAGATCGAGAGGCATATTTCAAAATTTTTTTCTTAGATCTTAATCAAATCTAATATTTTTTAAATTTGATTTTATGATTTGATAATTAAGAAAATAAAATTAAATTAATTTTGAATTAATTTTATCTTGATTCTGGGTAATCTGATTACCCGTTGATGATCCTATCGAAGTCTTGAGGTTCTGGATCTAGCCACGCAAGCGCCTGGCCTCTATCGGTATCCACTTGGGTTAGATCTGGAGATCTTCTCCTTCTCTTTTTTTTCTCCAAAAATTAGATCTGGATTTGATTTGAAAGATCTTCAAAACTTCTTTTGAAGATCATCCATCGTCTCTGCAGCAATGCTGCCTTCTTCCTTTTTCGTCAGCCTTTTCTTGCCTGACTCGCACTAATCTGAAGGCCCAACTTTCTTGGGCATGGAGAGGAGAGAGAGGGCCAGATGGTGGCATAGAGAAGGGAGAGGGATAGCCTTGGGGCATGGCTAAGAGGAGGAGAGATATAAAGTGGGTGCTGATAGGGTCTATTTATAGACTCTACTGCACCATGCAGTGCTGCATCACCCTAGCTAATCATGTTGCTTCGTGCAATCAGATCTAAATCTAATTGGTAGAATAACATCACCTGATCCAATCAGATGAGAGACCCATAGGTTTATACTTAGATGGTGCCTAAGACTGGTCAAAGTAGATACCCAAGGGCCACCTAAGTAGAAACCAAGAAGCAATTTGGAGTCCCATGACTCCAGCATCCCTATCCATGGGCACACTTCATCCTAGGCATACACCCCCTTCTTTTCAATTTCTAGAGAGGGGACAAGCCCCTATCTGCTCTCCAATAAGTGCATGACACATGGACAGATGTCCAAGGATCAAAGGTTAATGTTTGACCAAGTCAAAGTACAAGAATTAGTAGGTGACAAAAAATGGTAGGTGTTGTCTCAAATTTATCTCATAAATTAAGACAATCCTTTTCTAACTTGGACAAGCTCCAGTCAAACTAGGTAAAGGTACTTGAGCGAGCATAAACTCATTTAGCTCAGTCGAGATAACTTTTATGATAGAAAAAGGAGAACGTTAGGCTCAATTGTGTGCTAGCACGATTTCCTTGAACCAAATTAAATCTTATTCAAATCAATTGAACTGGGTTAGTCCAATTGATGATATCTAGATTCAAATCCTTATTTGTGTGACCCAGTTAGGTTTAGTTTTCTGTATGGTAATAGGATATGTCATGATCTCCATCATCGACATCATTGAAACTTCTTTTGATGGATCAGAACTCTTCTGATTCAGACAACTTAGAATGATCGATCATTTAAATCATTCTAATTACTCCCAAAATCCACCAATGACACCTAGCAGCATATGATGACAACCCATCAAAACTGAAAAATGAACCTCTCGATGCAGCTACTTGTGTGATTAAGTTCTTCTATCTTGAGCCTCGACCAGATTAGGGTTATGGTGAACTCGTCAAACCCTAATTTCTATCATATGATTTAATCATTCAATTCAAGTCCGATGTGAAAATCTTAATAGAAACTCTTTCTATTATTTTACTCTCTGCCATGGCCATGGGCTTATGGACTTGATTCTCATGATCATCATAAGGCTGCTCCTCTTCTACCAAGGTAGATAGATTCCATCTTTCTGCAATCCAATTCCTATAATGAACATGCTATAGCCAACATACACCTCAGGGTTCTAAATGGCTAGGAGACTGAGTCATGGTGTAGTCAAACTTTAACATCCTCAAGGTGAACTATCGATGCACCTCAGATCAAAGAACCAGACATACCACTGCAGCATCGAGTCAGTCATCGACGAGAAGGTAGACTTTCTTATGATTACTCGAGGTGGTCACACACAGTATCCTCATTCTCTAATGAGTACCTATACTCTCGCTTCGGTGTCTCTACACCATAGACTTAAGACTCATCTACTATAAAAAAGTGATTGTATACTAACCTTTCATATCAATTACCATCCTCATGATGATCCTACGGTCAGGAGCATTTTATGAGTTAATAAATAAAAATTCATGTCTTAAATTTTCAACTCTTGAAAATATGAATTATCATTATCATTAACTCAAGGGATGTGTCACAGACACTAAATACACTTATGTGATAGAAAATAATCCATTTTATTATTTATAGTTAAAATTATAATTTTGCCCTTAGAAGTGTATTACAAGTGTCAGCCAATTCTAGCTTCTAGGGCACATATATCTAACAGAAGACTATAGAAAAAAAAATTTCTGCAAGTTTGCCAGCTCAGTCCAGGACTAGGTCGGCTAAGTCTTAGAGGATAGGACAAATAGAAAGATGCATTTCGGGACTACAGGCATGGCAAACAACTAGGTTGGCTTAGTCTGAAACTGAGCCAACCTAGGGGTCTTAAGGCCTAGTTTGAGAGGTCTTAAAGGGACTAATTCATATATGGGTCAGATTTGGATCCAAAGGATAAGAACATGAGAGACATGGGTGTACATGGGCTTGGTGAGAGCATTCATGTATTGGGTTAGCGAGGAATGTTTTTGATCGGACCTAATGGCTATATATAAATACATAGGTTGTATTAGGATTTTAAAGAGAGTAATCAATATAGATCTTTTCTCCCTCAATCTCTCTACTCTCTTCTCTCTAGTGTTGTTGCCCTAGGTTCTTGAAGATGCCCTAGAGAGAGGGAGCCTCCCTCAAGCCCAAGGAGGAAGGTGCCCCAGCATAGATCTAGGTGATGATCTATGGTATGTTGTCCTTAAAGAACAAAAGATCTCTCCATATCCGTACTAAAGATCAAAAGTTTCTGCAACATGGTATCAGAGCTTGGTGATGCTAGGACTTAATTGGTATCGGAGATTGGTGATGCCAAGATGATGCACCAACAAGGTTCCATGGTAGAAAACCAGAGAATTGGAGAGAAAGGGCATTGGGTTTTGTGCACCAAGAATTTTGGGGGAGGTGGTTTCTTTTGGACATGAACTTTTCATGTCCTATTAAGAGAAAATAAAGAGAGGAAGAGTCTTCTCTTTGAAATTTCTTCTCTCCATATTTTATATGTTTTTCCATTAGGAAAATTTGAGGGAAAGAGATGAGGGGCATGGAGGATGGATGCTCCAAGTTGTTGGGGTGTCAAGGTTTATTTTGGACATGATCTGATCATGTCCTGATGAGAGAAGAAGAAGAGAATAAAGTATTCTCTTAGTCTTTCTTTGAGTTTCTTTCTTCTCCACTTTTTGTGAGATTTTTCTATGAGAAAAATTAGAGAGTAAGAGGCTAAGAGAATAGAAAAATTATAGAGGAGAAGGTCTCCTCTTGTCAAGGTTTTAAGATCTGTTTAAGACATCAAATGTTGATATCTTGAAGAGAAGATAGGTCTTCTCTTAATGGTCTTTTTTAAGCCTATTTCCTTTCTTCTTTTAGGGAGATCTAAGAGTTTGACTTCTTCCTTAATCCTTCTTCTAATCTTCATCTCTTGGAGTGTGTAAGAGATCTAAAGATATTTTTACAGATCGACCATTAGGAGGGATTTATGAAAAGCTAGCATTTCGAGCGGATCTTCGTTCGACGAACCTCCGATTGGAGTGACAACTTTATGTGGACAACCTATAGAGACCAGACGTGCGGTGCAGCTCCAAGTAATAAGGACAATAATGGAATCGACCACGGTATTCTCGATCTGCATGAAGATAAGAGATTCAATCTCTTCTTGACCTAGATATGATATAGGGTTTTCTAGAAGTGTTCTAGATCTAAGGTATTGACGGAATCAATATGAAATCATTTTATTTTTTAGATTTATGATTGCATCTTGATATGTCATAGGTCCTAGATGTAGGGTTTAGTGATTAGATCACATTCATATTATAGGTTAAATAGTTTAATTTATATCTTTCGCTGCATCTTGTTTTTAAAAAAAATTGAAATCTATATATGAAATCCTACATGTTTTCCAACAATATTGACAAAGCTCTTGGGGCCAAGGGAATGACCACCTCTGAGTTAAGGAGCAAAATGATAAAGATCTCAAGATCGAGAACATAGATGTCCCATAATCAGAACATCCATCACAAATATCTCTAAATCGACTGAGGACCAAGGAGGTCCCTCTACTTCCTTAAGTAAGCAACCATAGCTCCAGCAGAGGAACATAGCTTCATTCCCCTCTTAGGGGTTACACCATTCTGTCACCATCTCACAAAATATTCTAAATATCACTTATGAAGGAAAAAGTAGAGGGAGTCTCCCTTAAAAATGGAAGTCCACCAAAATAATTCCTATCAAATTACACCACATGCTAGTCCACGATTGGATGAATACACGGCCCACAGCTGTATGTTAAGGTCTTAGATGTGAATTATGGCTACATCGCTTCTAAAACTATGTGCATTTAATGCTGCATAGAAAAACAAGCATGTCCCATCAATTACATGCATAATTAATGAAAAGTTTGATTCGTAGTCCCTCAAGTCGGAGTTAATTAGCCTGAGGCCCTTTGAATTGAACTTCTAACTCCTTAGGTTGGAGTAAAATGGAAAGACCAAATTAAAAAGGAGAAAAGGTTGTGTTGGTGCAAAATCTGATCATTGTCGGAGAAGCACCGGAGTCGGAGAAGAAGAGATCACCATCAATGACCTGCAAAATAAGTCTCATCTAGAGCCTGGGATGGTGTGGCTCCGGCAAGACCCTCTGACGATCAAGTCAGCTCTTTCGACCAATAAAAATGGAGTACTCAGTCGAGAGAGTTGCAGAGTATTGAGAAGGAGAAGAGAGTCCAGAGAAAATATATCTGGAGGATCGCTTTTATAGATGGAGCCTGTAACAAATTGATAGTGACAGCTGTAACTGTCGGATAGTGGGCCACTCGGGGTCACGTGGAGTTTGTTACGGAGGATAGTGTCTACTGTCACAAGATGCCAGTCCGTTTGAGATTTGATAGTCAAAGTTTGGAGTAGGCATCGATTGGTGATGATCTTTGAGCTATATCAATTCTAGAGGAGTTCAGACTCCTCTGAGGTAGTTTAGATGTAGGTCGGTTCATACCGTGTTCAAGGTCAGATTTGTGTTGGAGAGGAGACTCTTCTGGAATTAGAAAGTAGATTTGCTGGAGAGATCTACGCACAGCTCTTCTGAAGGAGAAATCCAAGGAAAAATTCATTTGATGGAGGAACCCAACTACTGGGGAGAATCCTAGAAGGAGTTCGCTTGTTGGAGGAGTCTAGAAGGAATTTACCTGTTGAGGGAGTTTGGAAGGAGTTCAACTGTTGGAGTCTGAAAGAAGTTCGCCTGTTGGGGGAATCAGGAAGGAGTTTGCCTATTGGAGTCTGGAAGGAGTTCGGCTGCTAGAGGAGTTCACCTATTTAGGGAATTCGAAAGGAGTTTGACTGCTAGAGGAGTTCGTCTGTTGGGAGAATCAGGAAGGAGTTCGCGTATTGGGGGAATCCTAAAGGAGTTCGACTAATAGAGGAGTTCGACTGCTAGAGAAGTTCGCCTGTTGGAGTTTGGAAGGAGTTTGGTTGCTAGAGAAATTCGCTTGTTGGGGGAATCCGAAAGGATTTCGCCTACTAGAGGAGTTCGGCAGTTGGAGGGAGATCGACCGAATGGGATGCACAGTTGCTAGGGATTTTGCCGATTCTCTAGGGTGGTATTGACTGTTCAAGCTTGGCTAAAGAATGAATTTGCGATGTCTTATCGAATCCAAAATCGGTCTTCTCGGTCAATCAGATTCTCTGGCTACAATGTTGGCGATTGGCCATTTTAAAATGATTTAGAGCTTGAATATTCCTGTGGGTTGAGGTTCAGTTTCTATAACCATAATCAGACGGAACTGATTTAGTCAAAATCTTAGCCGAACTTTGCTAGGCATGGATTTATCCCCAACTCTAGCCCCCTACTCCTGAGTTGGAAGTTTGAAGGATGGAAGTAAGATGGAGACTATCGAAGTTTAAAGAATTTTTTGGTCCTGCTGGGTTTTCCGCTTCTAGGTGGGATGGGATGTTTTGGCTTTTATTGGGCTGACGTTGGAGCTTCGTATATGCACGATGACCCGAAGAGACATTTTCTAAATTTTCCATCGAAAGTCTATCCTAAGTAAAGTGCCATTAAGGGTCTATCCATTGGAAGCTTTATGCCATGATGAGTGGGACATGTGTCGATCAGAGATCGACTGGAGGAAATTGCAATCATAACTGCTCTAGGGCTCCAGGGGTTACTTAAGCCTACCATCCTCCTCCGAGTCTCTACTTCTGAAATCTTCCTTTCCTCCCTCTGGTTTCCTTCTTCATCCTGAGTGAGAGCCCAAGCTGCTTCCTTTGGTTTTCGGCATACCTTCGTTCGATTCTTGCTCCATTTGCTATCTTCTTGTTCTTCTCAATCAATTTAGGTCAACTTTCCAACACTTTTCAGATTATCTTTGCATTCTTACTTTCTCATTCTTTCTATTCTTGTCGAAGCTTGAACGTCTCAATTTTTTTTTGATTTTTTGGATAATTTCTTGATTTTACCTTGATCCAAATGTCTAGTGAGGGATCTTGGTTGACTTGTTCGGAGAGTTTGGCCCCTTTAAGCTTGACAAACCCACCTCCTGAGGAGGTCAAACCCTTGGGATCGGCCCATCCTTTTGCACCTGTGACCATTTCTTGTAGACTTCGGCCTAATGACTTTTCCTTAGCTAGAATTCGGTTTGGAATTCCTCCTGAGTATGAGCTTGAACTCCCTGGGCCTGACGATCGAGCCTGCTCACCCATTCCTGGTTGAATCTATCTATACGTCAAAACCTTTCGAGCCGAGCTTAGTTATCTTTATCTTTTTTCATAGCTAACTTGTTTAGATTTCTCAATATTTCTCTTACTACCATGACGCCGAACTCCTTTAGATTTATCATAGGATTCCTCTCCCTGTGCACCATGGTAGGCATCCGACCTACCATTTCCCTATTCCATAATTTTTTTTACCTTTAAACATCATCCCATCGCTAAGGAGTGGTGGTATGTGTCTCCACTGTTCAGAAGGAAGGGACTACTTAAAGGTGCCCCTTCCTCCATTCATGATTAGAAGGAGAAGTTCTTTTTCATTTTTCATCCCACCCTAGAACTAGACCTACATCCATGGGGCGAGGTAAGAGAATCGGTTCGCCAAGCTCTTGGGCTAAAAAATGAAGATCGAAGCTCGATCGATAAGCTAAAGTCTTTTGATGCTCCACCAATCTCTAGACTCCTGGATGAGTAAATCTTGTTCAATTTTGGCCTTAGTCCTCTTAACCCGATAGGTAGTTTGTGATATTCAGTCAGCTGAATGATATTCATTTTTTTGATCTTCTAACTTTGTCTTTGTAGAAATGATCCTCGAGGAATGAAACCGCTTGACGAAGGGGGTCTGGACCCTTAAAAGGAAGGATGGTTCTTTCGGCAAACCATAGAAGAAGGCCCGGACTGGAGAGTCAAGTCGGGCTGCATCAATTTCATCCATGCCGACCCTTGAATCCATCGCTATTGTGCTGAGCCCGGCCCTGTCTGATGAGGCTGTCCCTCTTGCTCCTGTTTGGCAAGAGGGAGCTGTGGAGAAGAAGAAGAAGAGGGTTGTCAGTAAGAAAGTCGGGAGGAAGGCTAAGAGCTTCGCAGGAGGGGACCTAGGCCAGGAACAGGATTCCCTAGACGACCGAGAGGTCATCCAGGCACTAATGGAGGGGAGCATCCTTCCCCAAATCGTCGAAAGGATGCACCAGAAGGACGATGTCGAGAGGTTCGATGAATCATTTGCTGCCTTTCTAGAGGTAAGTGGTTCCTTCTGATTTTAACTTCATGCCCATTAAGCTTTGGAACTAGGATCTTTTATGATTCTAATTTTTTGTGCTTTGCAGCTAGGACACTACCTTTTTGCCCACTCCAAAGTAGCAAGCAAAAATTGGGCCAAAGCTTCTAGAGCTCTGGAAGAAGCTCGCATAGAAGCCGAGAAGGCTCGAGCCAAGGCTGACTTTCTAAAGGTCACCTCGAAGATCCATTCGTCTGAAGTTGAACGCCTTTAGAATGAATCGAGGGAGGAGCGTGGCAAGATGGCAAAGTTGAGGGTCAAGCTAGCCCTAGAAAAGGAGGAGAAAAGGAAGGTGCAAGAGGAGGTTAGCGCTGCCATGGAAAGGGCTATGCAGAATTTCAAGTCCTTCGAGGATATGGAGGACATCAAAATAGACTTTGCCCAGGAAGCCTTGTTGGAAGGGTTCTAGGTCTGCATGGGGTGAGTCGTCGAGAATTTCTCTAACATCGATCTGGATCTCCTCCTAGAAGAGCTAGAGGATATAGTCGACCCTTCATGCACCGATGCCGAGGTTGCTTCTGAATCCATAGGTGCAGCATCCAAGCCTACCCAAGGGTCGAAGCTGGCCAAGAATGTCCCAACCTCTCCAATGGGCGAGCCATCTGAGGTCTAAACTTTTGACATCTATGTACCCTCTTTTCTCTTTTATTATTATTATTTTTTGGTGCACCAAACATATTTCAAGTAATGAGAGCAAATCCTTCTTTTTCTTTACACTTTGCGTTGTATGTGATTCAGAACGTCTCTGTTGATCAGGGCTACGACCTCCTTTCTTCGATTGATGCCTACCCCTTACCTTAGGGGGTTTCATTTAAGCCTTTGATAAAGGGTTTGAAGAAGGATGTCCACCAATTGAGAAAAAGATTGAAAGTTGAGGCCAACCTTCAGGCCTCTTGAAAAAATGCTGCGGAGGTGACTAAGGAAGTCACTCGCCTCCAAAGTTTACACATGAAGGATGCGGCAAGCTTTAGCATTTAGAAAGGAAATTTTGAGAAGGAGCTCGTCGAACTCTGAAAGAGAACGAGCGATAAGTCCTGGGCGCTCATAGCGAAGATTGGCTCTCTAGAAGTTGATCTCAAGAAGGTGAATGAGAAGATTCATCTCTTGGAAGGAAGTTCACCGTGGTCCACCGACGAAGCTCAGCATGACTAAAACTGGTCGAAGAAGTTCTCCTAGCTTCAGAAGCAGCTGCAAGATGCTGAAGATCGACACAATAATTATCAAACAACCTAAGTAGGGAAGATGTCTAGGCTTGAAGGCGAGCTTAAGGTTGCCAGGGATGAGGTGACCTATTTTCAGAAGAAGTTTCATAGCATTCAATAGGTTGGATCGAGCAGCAAACTTGAGGAGCTTGTCCTTCTGAGGAGGACTATCGACAAACTTTTGGAGACTGTTGGGGTAGAGAAAACCGAAGTTCAACATTTGAAGCTCTAATTGACCTGGGAGTGTCAAGCCGTCAAGGATGCTGAAGATGAATCTAAGGTTTTGAGGAAGCAGCGGCGAGAGCTCAAGGCCAAATTTGAATACTCCAACAGGATGTACATTGATGGTCTATACAAGAAGAAGGAGCTAGAGGAGGAAATTTTCAAACTAAAGGAAGCTTCGATGATGGCTGGAGTCGATAGCCCAAAGTCTGAAGAGCTCGGATCACCTTAAGACTTCACCTCTTTTTTTTTATGTAACCGGTTTTATCGATCTTTATCTTATCTGCAATGCATTTGCTTTTTCGCACAATCGATCTTTGTCGACCTCTATTTTGCTTATAGTGTGCCCATTGTAATTGATCTCATTAACTTTTACTTGTAACGAACTTAACTTCATAATAAAGTATTACCTTTTTTGTTGTCATCTCTTATGGATTGGACCTAGGATGCCTCATTTTTCTTTCATTTCTAATGAGACGCTTGTCGTGGACATCGGGTCAAGGGTTCATTTCGTGGATTAGGATGGAATTTTTTCTTTGGCATTTGGTGTGGTCGTAGGAGAATATGCTCATTAATCATTATTAGGGCCTTGGCCTTTCTCTCATTTTAAATCAGCGTGGCCTTGACCTTCCACCCCTTGTATGATCATAGAGGTTCATTGGATCCATCAGTGGGTTCTCATCTTGGCTTTGTTCACGTTAGGATGAGGTTCTCTTCCTGTTCCTAATGTGCTGTAGGTGCACATTAGGGCCCTTGGTAGGGCCTCTCTCTTCATCTCATCTTAGTTCAACGAGGCCTTCGATCTTGCTCATGTTAGGACGAGGTTCTCCTCCTATTCCTAATGAACTATAGGGGCTCATTAGGACCGTTGGTAGGGCCTCTTTCCTCATCTTGTCTTAGTTCAACGAGGCCTTTGACCTTGCTTATGTTAGGATGAGGTTCTCTCCTCCTGTTCCTAATAGGCTGTAGGGGCACATTAGGGCTATTGATAAGGCCTTTTTTCTCATCTCGTCTTAGTTCAATGAGGCCTTCGACCTTGCCCACGTTAGGATAAGGTTCTCCTCCTATTCCTAATGGACTGTTGGGGCACATTAGGGCCATTGGTAGGGCCTCTTCCCTCATCTTGTCTTAGCTCAACGAGGCCTTCGACTTTGCTCACGTTAGGATGAGGTTCTCCTCCTATCCTAATGAACTACTTTTGGTTGCTTCAGAGTTGTCATTACACAATCTTTGTGCCAAGAAGTAATGATGTTACACAATCTTTGTGCCAAGAAGTAATGATGTTAAAATAAAAAGAACTTTATTGAAGGAAAGTTACTGGTAGTACATTCTTAAGTTTTTCAAATTCCAAGGTTGTGAGAGTGTCACCCCTCCAAGCTCCTTTACGTGGTAAGTTTCAGGCTGGATGATCTCCTCCACTCTATACAGATCTTCCCAATTCAAGGCAAGCTTTTCTTGCTCTTGAGGCTTCAAAATGGATGCTCATCGGAGTACCAAGTCCCCCACTTTGAATGCTTTGCTTTTTACCATAGAGTTATAGTATCTAGCTACTCTTCGTCTGTAGGCTGCCATCCGAACTTGGGCATCTACTCTCTTTTCTTCAAATTGGTCGAGATTGACTCTAAGATCTTGTGAGTTATGATACTCATTGAAGGCCATGACCCATGTTGATGGAAGTTTAAGCTCGATCGGAATGACTACCTCCATCCCAAAGGCTTGGGCGAACAGTATTTTCTCAGTTGGTAGCCTATGAGTAGTTCGGTACGTGAAAAGGATGTGATAGCATTCATCTGTCAAAATCTCCCTTGCCTTAATGCCTTGCAGTAAAATTCTGTTGGTCACCTCTGCTTCACCATTTGCCTGCGGATGGGCCACTAACGTGAAGTGATGGAAGATGTTTAGATCTTTGCAGAACTCAGCTAACCTCATCTTAGCAAACTATCACCCATTATCTATTATCAGAGTTTGGGACAGACTAAACTGGCAGATGATTGACTTCCAAATGAAGTCCTGTACCTTAGCCTCAGCAATTTTTGTTAGTGGTTCGGCTTCGACCCATTTGGTAAAGTAGTCTATCGCAACTAGGAGAAACTTTCATTGTCCGGATGACATTGGGAAAGGGCCAAGTATATCCATTCCCCACTGCACAAATGGCCAAGGTGCGCTTAGTAGAGTAAGCTCAGAGGCTGGCTATTTTTGTGTGTTTGCATTTTTCTGACAGCGATCATATTTCTTGACATATTCTATAGAGTCGTGGTACAAGATCGGCCAATAGTATCCTTGCCAAAGTAGTCTTTGTGATAGGGATCTAGCTCCTACATGACTTCCACAAATTCCCTCATGCACTTCCCATAATGCAAGGTCGATCTCTGAAGGTCGGAGACATCTCAAAAGCGGTAGTGAATATGACCTTTTATACAGCTTGTCCTCATACAAAACGTACTGGGAGGCTTGATTCCTGAGCTTCTGAGCTTCTTTCGGATCATGAGGAAGAACTCCCACTTTGAGATAGGCAATTAATGGGTCAATCCAGCTTAGCTCGTGCTCCATCTATATAACAAGCTGTGATTCCTCTAAGCTTGGGCATTTTAGAGTTTCAAAAAGTACTTCTTCGGATAGTTCGACTGGTGATAAAGTAGCCAATTTAGAGAGAAGGATGACTCTTGTATTTTCTGCCCTCGAAATCTGTTGAATACCAAAATTGTCGATGGTCAGAGATAAATCATTTACTTTCTTAAGATATTTCATCATACTTTTCTTCCATACTTCAAGTTGCCACTAACTTGGCCGACCGCTAATTGAGAATCACTATAAACTTGAAGTCGATCTACTTTAACTCTCTTGCTATTTTTAACCCAACGATCAACACTTCATATTCGGCTCCATTATTAGTTGCAGAAAATTTGAAGCATAGCGCATATTCGACGACGACCCCCTCGGGGTTGATTAAGACCAACCCCATGCCTGCATAGTGTTGGACGAACCATCCACGTATAGGGTCCAAAAATCTTTGGAAAAGTTGGTGCTCTATTCGGAGAGGCTCGATTGCAACCATGGGATGCCAGTCTCATTCTATTCAAGCTCCGCTTCATCTAAAATGGTACATTCTACTATAAAATCTATCAATATCTGAGCCTTGATCGATGGTCAGGGTCGATAATTGATGTCAAACTTTGTGAGCTTGTTTACCCATTTTGCGATTCTTTCAAAAGTATCCATTCAATGAAGGATTGCTTTTATCGGTTGATCCATGAGGATTATTATGGTGTGCCTTTGAAAGTAAGGTCGAAGTCTCCTGGTAGTAATTAGAAAAGAGTAAGTCAATTTTTCTAACTTAGAGTACCTAATCTCTGCATGCCTCATGACTTACTTACGTAGTAGACTGGTCGCTACATTTTAGCTTCCTCCTTGACCAGGACTACTAGCAAGGTCATCGGAGAGACTGCTAGGTACAAGAATAATTTTTCTTCAAGTTCAGACTTTGCCAGCAGTAGGGTTGAGCTGAGGTAGTTTTTGAGCTCCTCAAATGCCCGTTGGCACTCCATCATCTAGTAGAAGCTCATTGGTTGCTTGAGAACTTTGAAGAATGGCATGCATTGCTCAGTCGATCTCGAGATGAAGCGATTTAGGGATGCTAGTTTTTTAGTCAGATGTTGAACTTTTTTGATTATTTTTGGAGCAGTCATCTCCTGAATAGCTCAAATTTTCTCTAAATTTATTTCAGTCCCATGCCTTGACACCATAAATCCTAGAAAATTTTTTGAGGTCACAACAAAGGCGCACTTGATTTGGTTTAGTTTCATCTTATACTTCTTAAGTGCACTGAAGGTCTCTTCAAGATCGGTGATAGGAACGTGATGTTGTCGTTAAGACATCGTGTTTATCAGTTTAATCCGACTTCTTAAAATAATTAAAAATCAGTAGATAGTAGTGAGTCGGGTCGAATCCACAGGGAAGGTAGTATTTTTTTAGATTTAAAATCTTTGATTTTATAAAAAAAAAAGAAAAGAGAAGAGTTTTGAGATCAAAAGTGAAGTTGAAAAATAAAAAAGTAAAAATTAAAAGGTGCAGGAATTTAAACTTGGTACTAAGATCTACTAGTTAGATCTTAGCATCTACTTGCAAACAATAATAATTAAAGTGTAAAAATTAAATTACAATAAAAATAAAAAGCAAGAAATTAAAATGCAAAAATAAAATTTTTATTAATTAAAATTTTAAAATTTAAATACATAAAATTTAAAAAGAAAATAAAATAAAATAGCCTGATCTCTGATCTTGGATCGGCATTGGCAGAAAGATGGTGTAGAAGCTCGGCTCTTCTTCTCGGCACCCGTTGCTTCGAAGCAGCCTTTAACCCATAGCCTGGCTTCGCCCTGTACCAAAGCTTCACCTTGATCGGAGATATTGATTTCTTGATGGCCTGGGGTCCTTTTTATAGAGCTAGGAGGGCTGGATATTTTTTCTAAAGGCAATATGGGACTAATAGCCTTTGTAATCATCAAAATACAAAGAAATTTGGATAAAATTTGAATCAAAATAGCTCTGATATGACTCTGATAAATCTGATAAAATCCAGCCATTCAATAGGAATCCAACGGTCCAAAAATCATCAAAATCGGATGCAGATAAGCTCAGATCGGGTCGGATTAAATTCTGGCCGTTGGATCGCGCTTGATCGAGGAAATCTGGCCGCAAATCATGCTTCGGGAGTCTTGATCACCGCCGGCAGCATTCTGGACCGTCGGATCATCGCCTGGATCGAGCGCTGCCGTCCGATGGTGATCCGCGTGATGTTTGTATCTGAATAAAATTCGGAAGCAACCACAGCCGTCCGATCCTGACCGCAAACAACCACATCCGTCCGATCGCGCAATAACTGTTCCCATGGACCGCGTGGACCGGCCGCACCGCACACCGCAACCAATCAGCGCCGCTGTTGTCGAACGAAAAGACTAAATTACCCTTGTGAGCCGCGATAAATTTCTGTAGACCCTTAAGGGGTCTAGGTCCACCACGTGGCAATCTCTGATTCGCCGGAATTTGCTGAGCTGGCGGTCCACGCCTAGGATCGTGGACCGGCTGATGGCTTCAACGGCTGAGTCGGCTTGATGGCTTGGCTTGGCTTGGTGGCTCGGCTTGCGGAGCCGGCTGAGCCATTTTCTTTTTTTTATTTAATTTTTATTTATTTTATATTTTTAAAAATTCATATCTTTTCCATTTTAGCTCCGTTTTACTTGAAATTTATTTCGTTGTGATCAAAAAAATGAGCTCTTTCTATTGATAATAAAATTTTATTTTTTAATTTTTATTATTTTTTTTTTATTATTTTTTAATTAATTTTTTAATTAATAAAAATATGAATTTTTCAAAAATTATATATAAATTGATTATTAATTCTTAAAAATTAATATAAATTAATTAATAAATTAATACTTTTATTGGTGAATTTATGATGCTTATCACACCCCCCAACTTAAGCTTTGCTCGTCCTCGAGTAAAGAAAGAATTTAGTTTTAAATACCTTTTAACTTTAGAGTTTCGAATTTTACCTAAGCAATTTTCAAAATGGCCATTGATATTCAGTAGAGCTTAAATGAGATATATCATTGGGGTATTAATACTTATCAATAGAAAAATTAAGTAAAGAACATTAAATTTTTCAGAACTTTTTCTAAATTATTCCACTTTTATCTCTGATTTGTCTAAACTTTCATATAGGCAGGTGTATTGCTACTTCCATCCTTCATTTATTAATTTTTATTTTCACATTGCCCACTTTTTGATGCGAATATCATTGCTTACTTAGGCAACGGGACCCGGTTACTCGGTGGGAAACCAATGTTTCTTTTTTTTTTTTTTTTTTTTTTTTTTTTTTTTAACGTTGTACCACTATTGAGTGTCTTAACTCCTTAAGCTTTCTATTTGATCCATGTAGCGAGTCTTGGGCCAATGACTCCCAAACCAGTTGGCTTTAGGGCACTAGGTATAGAATACCCCTCGGGCTTACTAGCTCGAATCAAATAGGCTACGAGTTAAGACTAGCTTTACAACGAGCTTCTTTGCCCTTCCCACCTTTTGATGCGAAACTCAATGCTTGCTTAGGCAAAGAGGCCCGGTTACTCAGTGAGAAGTACTTGGAAACTATTTTATTAAAATAAATTTTTATATGAAGAAACGTATAGTTACCCTACACAAGCCTATAAAAAGTAGACTTTTCTTTGATGCTAGTAGAAATAATTAGAAATGCTCCAAGAAAAAAAATTTTATGTTCTAGACTTAACTCTTTATTGAATTTTCTTAATACTTGATTCCTCAATATCTCATAGATTCTCTGAATCTGTGCATCAATTTTTTTTTTAAAATGCTTAGTTTAATTCGATTCTTAAGCATAATCAAGTATCTAAATACTAAATACTAACTTTTTCGAGGACTTAAAATTTTAAAATTTTTATTTTTCTCTCCCCCCAACTTAATCGACATTGTCCTCAATGGAGAAGAAAAAAAATAAAGGATGTAATAAAAAACATGGAAGAATACACCTAACTCAGTATATTTATTTATTTATTTATTTATTTATTTTTTTGGTCCAGCACATGCCTTTGAAAATTTGAGCTCTCCCTCCAACTTATTCAAATTATCCTAAAAAGAAATAAACTAAAAAGATAAATTAGATAAAAACTAAATATTGGGTTGCCTCCCAACAAGCGCTAAGTTTACCGTCTTCAGCCAGACACAATGTAGCTCACTATCCTGTGTCGAATATTGGATTGACAAATTCCAATGGTTTTGGATTGCCAATCTCAGAAAGTTGATTTTTTTTTAATCCCATTATTGATATATTCACTGTTAATTTTTGGGATATATTTTATGATTCCATTCTCAGACCCATGTTTATTAAGAATTACTCCTATTTGTTCTTCTAAAATGCTCATGAATGGAGTTTTAGGAGTTAAGTTTGATTCAATGGGTGCTGGAATGGTGACTAAAGGCGGTTTTAATTCTGGAGGTAAATTAATGTGATCCTGCTTAAACAACTCCATTGACATTTCATTACATGCCTTTTGATTTTTATAAGAAGAACCAGCTTCTAGGGTTGAAGGGAATAGGACATTAGGTTTATAAGTCTCGGGTAAATCATCTATTCTCTTTTCCCTTATTTCTATCTCATTTAAACTGGAACTAGCATCAGTACTAATTCCTGGCTTGGGTTCTTCTATGTGGTTAGTCTCAGTACTAACCAGTTCCTCTAAATTTTTATTTTGGCTAGCATCAGTACTAGCCTCTCTCACCTGGTCTTGGTATGGGTCCATAAGAATCCTATAGCTTTTAAGTTCAGGAATTACTTTGGTATTCTCAAATTGGAGATTCTTAGATGAAACATTAGATTGATAATTTAATCCAGGTGGTTGGTGGTCATTAGGTGGGTTGTTTGAAATTGGTAGGTTCGGTAGTTGATCTAGTTCTCTCCTCATGTTAGACTCAACTAATTATCCTATTTGAGCTTCTAGTCTGGCGATAGATTGCTGTTGAGTTAGAATTAATTGTTGAAGTTGGTTAAATCTATCATCAGCTAGATTGGTCTGTTGAGGAGGTGGGTATGAAGGCTGATTATAATATGATGGCTGGTTAAACTGACTAGGCTGACCATTATTATAGGCATAATTTTGATAATTTTGCTCAAGTGAAAATTTGGGTCTGAGCCTGAGTCTGTTGGGATGTCCAAGAAAAATTAAAGTTACTCCAATCTGAATTATATGAATTTGAAAATGGGTCATTAATCAATTTGGAGTATCCTTGAGTAGCTTGAACTTGTTCTTGGATAAAATATGGAAACTGTGCAGTCATAGGATATTCACTTACATGATGGGTTGGACTAGCACAGATTGAATAATCTCCTGATAATTAGAAGATGATGTGAATTGTGCAGGAGATTGTTGACCTAGGGTTAGGAGTTGATCTATTTTCTGAGCAAGAAGGTCAACTTTATCTAATTTTTGGACTATTAGATTCATATTAGCCATTTGATTATTATGTTTAATGTGAATCAACCATTCAATTAAGTTCAACTAAATCAGAAAAAGCGATTTCCTACCATGCATGTATTAGTGTAACCCTAATGTATGGTTTAAAAATTTTTAGAATATTTTTTTTATTTATTATTATTATTATTTTATTATATTAAAAATTAATTTTTTTTAATTATTTTTATTTATTAATTTTAATTTAATTTAATTTAATTTAATTATTAATTTTTAGTTAGTTTAATTTTTATTTTATTTTATTTTTAGAGGAGAAAGGAGAAGAAAGAAAAAAGAGTTCTAAAGAAGAGGTCCTAAGGAGTCCTAGAACTAAGAAGAAAGAGAAGAATTAGGTTTAATTAGATTTGAATGTTGGTTAGCAATCAAGTTGGTCAATCAATCCTGACTAAGGGTTATCCTAGATCTAGACAGCTCCTAACTGCCAAGGTCACCTTCAAGCCCTCCAAGTGTAGGATTAGCCAATCAACTAGGCCAGGTAAGTGTAAGGTCGGTGGGAGTCCCCCCGTTGCTTGCCTTAGACACCAATTGTGCTTGGCCAGGTAAGCGAACGGAACCAATTAGAAACCACCTTCCTTCGGGCCCAATCGTCCCTGAACCACTTTCCTAGACACCAGTCAAATTGACTTATCCTAACCCGGTTCAACTCTTAGGATTCCTTATCCTATTGAGCTCGAGTTCCTAGGGTTGATGTCTAATTGATTTTAAAATTAAAGGCTTAGGTCAATGCAGGATGCTGGTTGGTTGTTTGTGGGCTAAGGAAGGGTGATCAAATCCCCACCTTATCTTGTTTAATTGGGTTGTGCCCTTAATTTGATTTAATATGAATATGCACGAAAAAAAAAAAATTCAATCAAAGGGTTCTTATGCAATTTAAACTAGATGCATGCAACTAATTGAATTCTGAAAGGCTTACCTTGCCTCCAGCAATCACCAAAAAAAAATAAAAATAAAAATAAAACTAATATGATGCATGCTCTAAACAGTTAGGATTTCTAATCTTATCATGAGGCTTTTAATTAGATTTAAATGAATATTTTTTTAAATTAATTTAAAAATAAAATAAATAAATAAAT